>CAUYQG010100847.1:0-37327 GCA_963574415.1 Tarsius wallacei | reverse complement strand
TGCAGGGAGCAATAGGACTTCAACCAAATCCATTGTTTTGGTAGCAGTCTCTCCTTTCTTTCATTATTGTTCAAATGTCATCTCCACTGAGAGGCCTTCTTTGACCATCACATATAATATAAAATTTCATCACTGTTTTTGCAATATAACTTTCCTTTCCTTCACAACACTTACCGTAGGCTTAACTATCATGAAATGTTTTGTTGTTGTTGTTTACTGTTTTACTTTTTTCCCACAAGAGCTTAGATAAAAGTATGTTTATTGAATGACTGACTGAATGAACAAATTCAAAAAATAAGATTAAGATTATATAGAATATTTTTAATCTTTTAGTATTAATATCTCACTCTGTGTATTTAATCACATTCTTTAATTTATCTAGTCTTATGGTGTATATTGTGCTTCTGTCTTTCAGGAGTCTCCTGTCTCTTGTAAACCAGATATTCTCTTCTTCTAGAGCATTTCACTTATGAAATGATTCACTTTTCTAGTCAACTTTTTTATTTCCTTACTGGATAAATTCTAATAGTATAAATGCACACTCTAGCATTTCCCATTTGAAAAACAAAATTCTTCCCAAGTTCATAGTACAGTCAAAATAATAAAATAATTATTTTATTAAAATTTACAACAAATCTTTTACATATAAGTACAAATATTCAAGCTTGTGTGGCTTTATAGCAGTATGTGACAGATTTGAGTTTCTGAGAAGTTGAGAAGTATCTTTGACTTTTAAAACACTATCCTGCCCTTGTCCCCTTTATTACTAGTTACATATTTTCAATCTTTTTTCTGAGTTTTCAACACTAAATGTTAACGTGAATCAGGCATGAAAATGAACTTTAAAATTCTTTCAATTTAAACCTTCTCTCCAAGTAATCTCAATCTATACTTTTACCTTTAAAAGAGATCTATATATCTGTAATCCTCAATTTTGTGTCCCCATCATTGGCCTCTTCCATAGGTTTTAGAATATTATGCCCAAATTTCTGCTTAGTACAATACATCTATTTGTATAGACACCTGTCTTGGTATGTTTGTACTGCTATAAAAAAATAAACATAAACTGGCTAGTATATAAACAAAAAAAAAATTTCTTACACTTTGGGAACTGGATAGTTTAAGACCAAGATTCTGGCATATTTGGTGTCTCATAAGGGACTGTTTCCACATGGACAATCATCTTCTCATTCTAACCTCATATGTGAAAGGAGTGCAGGATCTTTCTGGGACCTTCTTTGTAAGAATACTAGTCTCATTCATGAGGGCTTCAGCCCCATGACCTAATCACCACCCAAAGTCCCCACATCTTAGTACTATCATCTTTGGGGTAAGGATTTCAATATATGAATTTTCAGAGGAAAGAAACATTAAAGTCATAGCAATCCTGAAAATTAACAAATCCAAACCAAGCTACTAATCTCTACAACACTTTGCTCCTCAAAATTATTTTATTTTTTGTGTTCTAAATATCCATGTCTTTTGTCAAGTTGTTCAAACTAGCAGCACAGAATCATTCTTAACCCTTCACTTTACTTAACCCACAATATTCAATATGTCAGCCAGTTTTCTAGGTACTATAGTCAAGTATATGCAATAGTATGTATTTTTGTCTCAGTCCTCTTTACCAAATAAACTTAATTCCTCTATCTGACTATTTAAGTATAATTTCAGATACCATGCTGGTGTTTTTTTCCATTGCTAATACTCCAGAAAATGCCTTTTAAAAATATTTATCCATTGTATTAAATTAGTTTTTCTCACAAAGAAACCCATTAAAAAGTGGACAAAGAACGTGAACAAGCATTTCTCAAAAGAAGACATACAAGCAGCCAACAAACATATTTTAAAAGGTTAAACATCACTAATTGTCAGATAAATGAAAATCAAAACCACAATGAGATAACATTTTACGCTAGTCAGAATGGCTATTATTAAAAAAATTAAAAAAAAAAAAACAGTAGACGTTGGTGAGACCGCAGAGAGCAGGAAACACATATCAGGCACTTTCAACTCTTGGTCCATGGGCCACCTGCAGCCCAGGACAGCTAGTAATATGGCCCCACAAAATCTTTTAGCATCATATGTTTTTTAGCATATATTTTTGAAGTTCACAAACATGCATTATTCATGACATTGCTTTTTGGCAACATATCCATTTGTGAACAACTGTTTTCAATTATGAAGCACACAAAGAGCAGAATTCAAACAAACATTTCTGACAAACACCTTGAAAACTCACTAAGCATTGTGACCACTCCCACTAAACCAGACATTGAAAGATTAGTTT
This sequence comes from Tarsius wallacei, assembly GCA_963574415.1. Classification (NCBI taxonomy): domain Eukaryota; kingdom Metazoa; phylum Chordata; class Mammalia; order Primates; family Tarsiidae; genus Tarsius; species Tarsius wallacei. Next base: position 35,037 of record CAUYQG010100847.1, on the reverse strand, counting down.
TACAAAAACAAGGTCAAATTTCCCATTGTTTTTATATTAGCCTCATTTTTCTAAACATTTTTAATCTATTATTTTAATTTTTGATTTTAAAGATGTGGGGTACAGCTCATGGTTAAGTAAACAAATGTTCATTGTGCAAGTACCCTTGTTGATGAAGTATGCCCCCTCCTCTCCTGGCAGTTTCCCACTACTGCTAATCCCCGCCCCCCACATCCTCTGGCAGCTTCCAACTACTGTCAATCATTTTCTTATTGTACTAGGATGATTGTTCAATGTCCGCTTATGAGTGAGAACATGTGTTACTCAGTTTTTTGTTTCTGTGATAAGTCATTAAAAAAATTTTAAATTTTTTTCTTATTGTGCATATACACTAACTACATTATATAATTTATGTGCAGCCCAAGACATTTTCTCTTTACTCTATGTGGCCCAGGGAAACCACAATGTTACTCAATGCAGCCCAGGGAAGCCCAAAAGGCTGGGTATCCTTGACTTATGCACTGTTGATGGGAGTGTAAATTAGTACAACCTCTATGAAAAACAGTATGGATATGTCTCAAAGAAACAAAAATTGAATTATTATTTGATTTACCAGTTCAACTACTGAGCATCTACCCAAAGGCAAAGAAAGCATATAAAAAATAAATCTGCACTTGTACGTTTATTGCAGCACTATTCACAATAGCAAAGTCATAGAAACATCCTAAGTGTCCATCAACAGATGACTGGATAAAGAAAATGTGGTACATATACACAATGGAATACCATGTAGCAATTTTAAAAAATGAAATATGTACTTTGCGGCAACATGGGAGACCTGGAGGCCATTAACCTTAGAGAAATAATTCAAAAACAAAAAATCGGATGCCACAATTTCACTAATAAGTAGGAGCTAAACAATGGGTACACATGGACATAAAGTGGGAAATAAATAATAGACAATGGTGACTCCCAAACAGGGGAAGAAAGGAAGGAGTGAGAGTTAGAAAATTATCTATTTAGCACAATGTTCATTATTTGGGTGATTGGGTGATGGGTTCACTAGAAGGCCAAACGTCACCATCCCACAATATATTCATGTAACAAACCTAAACATGTACCCTGCAAATCTAAAGAAAAAAATGATTTATCTTAATTGAAGATACCAACATTTAAATATATTATGTTTAATCATGTGTTTTATCTATACTTTCTCTGTTTTTCTGTATTTACTTATTTCTGAAATATAAGCTTCATTAAAGGAAGAGTTTGACTATATTAAGCATTTCTGTCTCAGTATTAACAACAGACTGACAACTCATAGATCACATAATAAATGAAGTGCTGGAAATATATATTTATTGTGATAAGCAGGATGCATAGTGGATGCATAGTTTTAAATTGATTTGTTTATTATATTTTTGTAGCAAAGTGATCAGTGGAAACATCATTTGTGTTTGGAAAAAAATAACTTGTATCCTAAGTTGTAGGGACATAACTTTCTGTTGCAGGTGTGTAAGTTGCTATGTTACTTTAGGCAAGTCATAATTGTGTTTACTTTTTTGTTTATTATCCTCTAAAAATGGCATTTTCTGGCCATATTCTTTCTAATAAACTTTAAGGAAAATATGGCATAATGTTAGCCATTTGTTTCACATGTGTTTTATTAACAGCATTTTTTTTCCAACCCATACAGAGAGAAAGCATGCTATTTCTACTTTATTGAGTGATAATTCCACAAGAAAATATAAGGAGAAAAAAATACATAGACAGTTAAACACACACACACACACACACACACACAATCAAACAAACAAAAAAGTCTCAATTTACTGGCTATTGTCATACAAAACATTGTAAAATGAAAGCATATATGAAGGCTAAGTACAAAACTATTATATCTCTGATCTGTTTTTATGACTATGCAAACTGTCTGTTTTACTTTTTTCATTTAAATTACTAGCTGGCCTGCTTAATAAAAATAGTCATTTCACATTATCCTACTTATTCACCCTGAAGAATGGGAGAAGTAAGAGACAAACTGCCATTAGGTTTCTATTGTGATTCTTTTCTTTTTTGTATTTGAATTTGAAATGAAAGCCTTTTAAGTCCAAGAATCATTTCTATAGTGGGAAACTAAATTAGAGTAGGGAAATGAATAAAGAATAACAGTGAAAATGTGTTAATAGCTTGAAACAGTAGTATTGTTATATTATCTTTTCATCATAAAATATTATAGTAATTTAATACCACACTTTAATAGCTGTGACTCACTTGCTTTTATAGTATAATATTGCCCTAGAGCTACCTCTCATGTCTTCATTAACTTATTGAAAACACATCAGGTTGTGTGTGTGTGTGTGTGTGTGTGTGTGTGTGTGTGTGTGAGTGAAGGTAATTATGTATAAAAAAGCAGATGTTTCTAAGGTAAACATTTATTTACATAAATAGAACAACAAAGTTAATACAAAATATCACAAAGAGCTGGTAGACCTGAGTTACATATTTGTTGTTGCTGGTTGATTTGCTTGTCATATTGCCTAAACTGTATTCTTTAGATTTATCGGTGGTGTTAAAATGTTGGCTTTCATCTGTTGTTCATTATAAATTAATAAACTAAAAGTATTTTTTATGCCATTTTATTAATGTACTGGCCTAATGAGATAAAGGCATTTAATTTGTATATTGTTCCTAATATATTTGTATTTTAATTTTAGGTGCATTATATAAATATGAAAAATATAATAATTAAAAATATCCAAATTAAATGACAATATCCATGCTGTCATGAATATACATTATGCCCAGTGGTTTGCACTATTTTCAAAATAGTTCTTACCATCACTTTGAGTTATAGTTAATGAAACTAATGTTCAAATTGGTCAAATCATTTTCCTAAGTCTCTAAACAAAAACAAAAAATGAAAACACATACAACTGAACCTTCATGTAATTGAAATAAATGCCTGATGGATACAGTAGTATAGAGATGTTGAAGCCAAACTATTTTTAAGGAGGGACACTTTTTTTCATCTTTCAACACTGTTATTTAGACCCTTATTCTGACATGTTCCATACCCATTGCATGAATGTTGGTTAAATATTTTAAATCATAATACACTCATAAATTATGACTACATGGCTAATTATTGAGAAAAGTAAAATATAGAAGTCTCCAAGTAAAGATGTGCTTCTTAAGGAGACTTACAAAGGTAATTTGAAGAAAAGCCTTATAGCCAACTACCGACAAAGGGAAAAGATCTTAGGGATTCTTTGGAGATAAATCTGCATAAAACACAGATAAATCTCAATACATATCTATGTATGGTGAGGACTGTCAGTCATGGCATACAAATTGAGCACACCTTGGGAAATATCATGCAATGACTATTTTCAGTATTAAAAGCAAGGGACAGAGAAAACCCAGTAAGACAGCTTTCAAAAACAATTTTGTCTTAGCAAAGATAAATTTTCTAGTAGAAGCAATGTCTGAAAACAAAGGAGCTTAATAAAACTTAGTCGCTATATAATCCAATAGGGTTTTAAATTTCATGAAATTAAACATAAGAACCCCAGAAATAAAATGTAAGAATTCCATTAAACTTATTAATGTTTGAAATTCTATATGCAACTAAAATAAACTGAAGGGTTTTAATAACTGAAGAGTTTGAGTAATTGTGTTTTGGAAAGTTTATAGACTTACCTTATAATGATTCAAGATGTCTCACCAAGAATGTCATTCTTTGAGAATCAAATTTTATCTGCTAGTATGAGTGTCCTAAGAAAGCACATTAAACTATTTTTTGTACTATCAATAAACAGAAAGGTAAATTCAATATGTATGAAAGTGTTGAAGCAAAAGAGCCTGAGAATCTAATAACACATATACACTTAATGAAATGGAAAAGATACTCTGAAAATGTGTCCATGCTGGGCAGACAAGTATAGTGGCAAGGTTAATTCTAGTTCTATTTAGTTCAGAACTACTCTTTTAGAGTAGTAGAATTGGCTGAAAGAGTTAATTAATGATGGTCTGATAAATTGTTAATCTCAATTATTTCATCATTTGCAATAGATTTATACTCACACCATTGACATGAACCTATTATAGACAGAATGTAACAACCCAGGTCATTATCTATTTGAGTTGGACCACATGAATCAATTTGTCCACTGTGTTGGCAGTACATGTAATATGAGCAGAGGTGCACTCTGCTGTGCTACCACAACCTGTGACAAGACGACTATACCCTGAATAACCACTGCTTCTCATCTTGAGCTAAAGAATGACACATTTAAAGGCAAGGAAAGTAATCTGAGTACTAGCAGGTCCAGGAATGATGTGAGACTTAAGGGACATATTTGAACCTATTGTAGATATCCTGGAGCCTGGACTACGAAGCCCAATAGCCTAGGTTCATCAAATTGCTAATGACCAACAGATGTGAACCTGGTGGATACTTGTTTTAAGAAATTGAGTTTTAAGGTAGTATATTGCTGGGCTTGGTGGCTCAGCCTGTAATCTCGCGCTTTGGGAGGCTGAGGTGAGTGGATTGCCTGAGCCCGCGGGTTCGAGACCCACCTGGGCAACTTGGCGAGACCTCATCTCTACAATAAATAAAAAAATTAGCCAGGCATGGTAGCACATGCCTGTAGTTCCAGCTACTTGGAAGGCTGAGGCGGGAGGATCGCCAGAGCCCAGCAGGTTGAGGCTGCGGTGGCTGGGAGTGGCCACGGCACTCCAGTCTGGGTGACAGAGTGAAACTCCAACTCAGAAAAAAAAAAAAAAAAAAATTTAATGTTTAACAAACTTTTCAACATGTAAACTTTAGTTTCTCAGTTCAGTCTTTCTAACCTTTTAAAATTCTCTTTAGTATTGGGTTTCAAAAATCACACGAGATTCATGTGTCACTGGCATGTGTTCCAAAATCGTATAATGCTCGTTTGTCCAACTATGTGATACCAACTGTAATTCCAGCACTTTAGGAGACCGAGGCAAGAGGATTGCCTGAGCTCAGGGGTTCGAGACCAGCCTGGGCAGCTTGCTGAGACCTCGTCTCTACAATAAATCAAAAAATAAGCCAGGCATCATAACGTGTGCCTATAGATTCAGTTACTTGGAAGGCTGAGGTAGAAGGATTGCCTGAGCCCAGCAGGTCAAGGCTGCAGTGGCCATGAGCATGCCACTACACTCTAGTCTGGGCAACAGAGAGACTCCGACTCAAAAAAAAAATTAATATCAAGTCATAGAGTAAAAAACTATAGCTATGATTAGAAATTAATGAATATGTTGCTTCTAAGTTCATTTACAATTAGCTCCCTGTCAGACACCTGGGAGGAGGGGACGTTGTCCCAATCAACATATGACTACTTGAGGAGAAAAGTCATCTAAAAGAACAAAAGCAGCTTTGGTTTTCTGGAGACTGCACCTCCCCTTACACGTCTCCATAGTGGCTCAAAACCAGTAGGTAAAACTTCTCAGGCAAGAAAATTGCTTTATAAATAACATCTATGATAAATCCTAAAAATAATATCTGAAATATTTGTCAGCTTTGCCTACCCAGGCTGCTATTGTAATCAGCTATAGGACTCTGGCAAGTGTCATTCAGTACAAATTGCTAATAACTTTAAAATCTTCTTCCAGGACTCTTGTTTAAAATTTTTTTTTAAGTGTGTGCGCATAAAGATTACTAATCCAACATAGGATTGCTAACAAAGAGTTAATTGCACAAACTAAGTTAATAAAAACCAAATAATTTTATAACCTCTTAGTTTAAAGTATTACTAATTATTTTTTGCTATACTTTTCAGAGTCAAAAGAAGAAACTTTTTCTTGGAGAAACTTACAGGGGTTTTTTTTCCACAAATAAGTATGCACTTTTGCACAATGCTTTGTGTGCAGATGTTAAGCGCACTCTAATGCCTGTCACTTCATTAGCTCCTGTCCCCACCATCCCCTTCTCCTACATTAGGGTTAGGGCAGGGACATCTCTACACCTCGACTCAGCAGGAAGTAGCTACAGAAGACAGACCACCATCCAAATTTCCCAGTATTAAATTAAAATATTTTAAAACAACCAGAGGAAGGCATGAAAAGACGAAACCAAAATGGAGTTACTTTGGTCATCTTGAACAGGCCTAGCATTGGCTCATTTACTTAGGTCAGTGCTGAGTAATCATTAACTAGAAATACAACCAGTTCTCTGGGCCTCTGGGGAACTTTCATCAACATCTTTGTTCCAAGAATTTGTCTTCCAGCTATGAGCCCACTCTTTGTTTATGTGACTGGCCACCCATAAATCTTGCTACTATAAATCTGGCCACCAGAGATGTGAGAAACAGACCATCACCATGGTGCGGACTCTCTTGTTATCTCTCCCAAGAACGTTTGCTGCTAATAACTTTAAAATCTTCTTCCAGGATCTTGTTTAAAAATTTTTTTAAGTATGTGCTCATAAAGATTACTAATCCAACATAGGATTGCTAACAAAGAGTTAATTGCACAAACTAAATTAATAAAAACCAGGTCAAGGCCTTATAAACCCCAAGCCTCAAGCATTCAATGCTTCCTTTAAGCATCTGACCCCTTTCCTCACTTGGAAACTGAATAAACTCTTTGCTTGCTTACTCTCTCTGCAAATCTTTGCTTACCTACAGCACTAACTTAACTCACTGACCTAACACCCTGATCATGGTTTGTTCTTTCCAAATGAAAGTTTCATGCAGTAAGTTTTCCTACGTCTTCCTCTCTGGCCCTCACCTTGTCAGGAAACCTCTTGTGCCTACTTGATCTCCTCCTGCTTTGCACTTGAGCTGGATACCAGAATCATCAGCATTTTCTCAGAGGACTGCCGGCAACTGAAACCCTCTTCTTTTGCTGGTGCCAGCCCTGGTCCCACAGGGTATCCAGGCTGAGAAACCCACAACAGCTGCCTAGACAGCAAATGTCACTGTCAGTTGTAAGCCCAACAGTCAGGACTCACTCTCTAGTTCCCCTTCATGAACTTCCTAAGGGAAAAATTCCAGGATTTCAGACTCTTCAGTCCCTTGGTCACAGAGCTCAGTGTCCCCAGTGGGGCATCTGGCAGCTGCACTTCTAAGAGTTCATGCTTCTGCCAAAACAATCTGTTTCTTATGGATGAGTCAAGTCCGTTTTCCCACCTGATGCAATTTTTCCTTTTAGTCTGATTGTGGGTGAGTGTGCCTACCCAACACACCCATCAACATCCTCCTCTGAGTCTGTGGGAACACCATAAAGCACAGGTATAGAAAGAAACTAGAGGGAGAAGATGCCACCAGCCTCCTGCTGAGTTTTGCTTAGGACTCTGGTGACAGACGATCAAGGCTTAGAGGGTCAAAGGGAACTTTCCTTCCTCCTTGGAGGAAACAGTTGGAATTCACATAAACTCTCTGAGCCTGAGTTTCTTTGAGTATAGAGCAAGGACATTGGACTCCATGATCTCTGAATTGCCCTGTGTGATCGACAGAATAACGCCCCCACCAAAGGTGTCCATGTCTTATTCCCCGGAGCCTATGAATATAGGCAGAGGAGAATTTAACTTGCCAATGGAATTTAGGTTACTAATAGGTTAATCCTAAAATGGGGAGATGATCCTGGATTAATCAAGTGAGCCCACTGTAATCTCAAGGACTTTTATACGTGAGAGGGGAAGGCAGGAAGTAGTGTCAGAGTCAGAGACAAATTGGAAGACATTGACTTTGAAGATGGAGGAAGAGGTCATGAGCCAAAGGATGCAGGTAGCCCCTAGGGATGGGAAAAGGCAAAAAAAAAAAAAAGGGGGGGTTCTCCCCTAGGAAGAAACACATCCTGGCCAATACTGGTAGCCCAGTGAGATGCAGTTTGAACTTCTGACCTCCAGAACCATGAGATAATAAATTTGTAATGTTCTAACCCACTTATCTTGTGATAATTTGTTACCACAGCCATAGAAAATCAATTCATCTTTCAACCCTAACATCCACACTGCGGTTTTCTATGGGCTTTACTCTTCTCTGTCTCAGAGCTGTAGAGCCTCAGGTAACTAGCACCACTATGGAGTCAGAAACACAGTGTTGGTGCAGCCTCATTTCAAATATCTATATGCTCTGAAGAAAAACAGGAGTATAATGTCCTATAGTTAACATAGGGCCTTGCTGTTTAAATCACTGTCATTCAAAAATGAAACATTTTTTCAGAGTGTTCTTACGTGCCTGTTACTGAGCTGGGAATGCAAAGACAAAGGGACATCATCCTTTCCCTCGAGGAATTCACTGTCTAGTTGGAAAAAGAAACACAGAGGTGACTACCTGGGATCCTTGATGTTTCAGAAGTAAGATTGGAGTTGGGTTAACCCAGCCTCTGCCTGTGGAAATAGCAAGAAGAATGGTATTAATCAGCCATGCCTACTTCAATTTCATGACATCGAGGCAATGGCATCAGACTCCTCTGGAAGTCTCCCTGGGCATGCGTGTGTGTGTGTCTTTTAATCTAATGAATAATTCTGAGTCACAGACAATACACTGAACCATTCAAAGATCTTTTCATGTTTTACTTGGTGTTAAATGCTCTTCGTATTTTTTGTTAGAGATGGATGGAAAATTCTGGTGATAGGGAGCACTAGAGAAAATCACCACTTAAGCATAGAATCATTAAGAATACATCCTTTTCCTCACGTCTCCTCTCCCCTTCCTGATTCTCAAAAAGACATTTCAAATTCATTTATATTCTTTACGTAGATGAATAAGACAAGCTCAAACTTGAGTTATTCTTTTTTTTTAGCCTGAGTAGAATTGCCATTAAGACCTAGAAACAAATATGGTACATGAAAAAGTAACTGACAAAAGAAATTTAACTGAATTCCTCCTCTCGTGTTGAATATTGACTGCTGAAATGGCCCAACTGACTATATATTAGGAGGCAAACTGGCTTAATTTTTGGACAGAATGTCTAAGAAACTATAATTTTTATTGGGGATGAGAGCCGCCTGTTTCTATAGTAAGACAGGCATTTTTTTAATCTATCCAGGTAACACCACACATGTAGAATTATAAACCAAATTGACAAGATCTGCGCTACAATTACATGCTGTCCATAAGCAGTTATAGTGGCAGGCAATCTTTTCTGGGTGTTTTCTTTAGCCTGAGTTTCTAAACCTACTACATGAAGGAGGAGTATTCCCAAGATGCAGAAAGGAAAGGTCCTGATGTCTTCAAAGATATTGAGACTGGAAACTTGTACTAGTACCTAAAACACAGAATGTCACATGTTAGTGGGCTTCTCCTGGAGCCCACACCTTGAGCATCTGCCCAAAATTCTCACCCCTGAGTCTTTATAAACTCCACTCTTGTTTTTTAAGTGGACTACTTTTTGATCCCAAAAGGCAATGCCTGTGGGGCTTTGATGCATCTGGGACATAGTCAAAAAAGAGGACAGAGTACACAAGGCAAGAAACTTTAGAGGAAACCTGCTTCCAGGTGAACCAAGTTCCTCACATGTCCTTGTAGAGAAGCACAGTTTCAGAAGAGAGTTTGAAGAGCCAGTCACTAATCATCAATCATTGCCACTTAGAAGGAACTAACAAATGACACTAGTCACAATCATGGGGATAAAAATTTCCTGGTTATTTCAAAGTTTTCAGAACATCTATTAAAGGTGGTAATGAAGGACATTGATATCTATCCTGTTCATTGCACCATGCCTCCTCTTTGACCTCCCTCGCAGTCCCTATCCCTTGCCAACCATGTTATTTACCAGTTGTCCCTCAGGGAGAATAGAGGCAGTAATTTTCCTCCAGATATAGCATCACAACATTTTTCCCACTGAGCCCAGTGCCTCTTCACATTCAGCTGGAAGATTTGCTTCTCCTGCAGTGATTCTGCCAGTTCACTCTTCCTTTGAAAGACCTCTGTCCTTGACTCTCAAAGTAGCAGTGATTCTCTCATTTTCCTGCATCTCATCTCAGCACAGGGCACTTCATCTGCTTTAGACATCGTGGGGCTATAGCCATGGAGTAATTCAGGTCATGCACTCAAGCGTGATAGTGCTCATCATGCCAGTCTAAATCAACCCCTTAGCATGCTTATACCAGCAGCAGCATACAAAATCATCTACCATGAAGCCACATGTTCAAAACGCCAATGTAAAATCCAAGGACCCAAAGAAGTATAGCACACAGGCTCATCCTTGGATAAAATTCAAATTCCAGTAGAAGATAGCATCATTCCAGACCGAAGAATAGGTGCACCCATATGGGGTAGAGTTGGCCTGTGGGCAGAGAAGAGCCCTCCACCTGGGCTGGAAGGAAACATTCTCATGAGTGAGGAAAGATATGATATGGGTGTTTGAGAAGAAGAGCATCTAAACAACAGAGGGTCGGGAGGCAGAAGGCGAGAGTGCTTACAGTATGCTCAACAACATAGAAGACCTTTCCCATGGGACTGCAGGTGTATGTAGAGAGTAGAGAAACGGGATGTTTTAGAAAAGATCCCTGGGACCAGACTATGGTGAATCTTCTAAATAGGACTTTATTCTGTTGGCAGTGAGGAGTCATTGAAGAGTTTGGGAGCAAGAGTGAGGTGCCCCTGCTGGGTACGATTTAAGAAAAATGACACTAACAGGGTTCATGGGATGGATGGATGGACGAATGGATGGGGATCTGAAGGCAGAGGGAGTGTAGTGGGTTGAGTGACACCCCAAAATAACTCATGTCCACCCAGAACTTCAGAAGGTAACCTTATTTGGAAACAGGGTCTTTGTAGATGTTCCTAGTTAAGATTAAGTCAAACTGGATTAAAGTAGGTTCTAAATCCAATGGCAGGTGTCCTTGTCCTTATAAGAAGAGGAGAGAAGACACACAAAGACACATATAGAGAGAGCGAAGAAGACCGAGTGATGACAAAGTCAGAGATTGGAGCCATGCGTCTACAAGCCAAGGAGTGCCAACGATTGCTAGCAGGCACCAGGAGTAGGAGAGGGCATAAAATCTCTCTCATAGCCCCCAGAGGGAATCAGCCCTGCCAGCATCTTGATTTCAAACTTCTGGTCTTGAGAACTGTGAGAGAATAAATGTGTGTTGTTTTAGGCCACCCACCCAATATGTGGTAAGTTTTTACAGCAGTCCTAGGAAATGAATACAGAGACCAATAAAGAATCCAGCTGGGGTGCAGACTGTGGAAATGACACCTAAGCCAAAAATTAGGCCTTAAAAAAAACAATATTTGAAAAGGATAATCAATGAGAATTAATAATTGGGGAACAAGCATGCTTTAGGAAGAAGAAACAACTTCAAATTCACAGAGAATGGAGTAGAGGGTGCCCATTTCTCCCTGGGGCCAGCTCTCTAAGACGTAAATTTCAAGGAAGATTATGATCCTTGGAGATGTTCAGGGTTAGGAGCTACATTTATATTCCCAAACTTGGAGTCAGATGGAAAATAACACATGGTGACTTCCAGCAACCCTGACCCAATGACAAATACTGGCATATTGTATCTGAACCCCTCTGCCCTGGCTTACCCAGACTTTGGCAGTGAGCATGGGTGGTTACAACTGGCTTCCCCAACTAGCCTATTGTGTCTGAGTGGGCAATAGGAAAGAAGGGCGTAATTCTCATTCCGGGTCTAAACACAACATGCGTGAAGAAAGTAAGAGAATGGCAGTGCCCAGTGTGCCACCCATGGCCTCCATTGTCAACCTTCTAATACTGTCAAAAGTCTCAGAGGTCTGAACTTGCCGGAAACACTTCTCAGTCAGCTGAAACCCATTCATATTGTAAACCAAATTATCATATCTTTTTTGTCCCACGTTCTTTAGGGAAGAAACTCTAAGTAGTCTAGAGACTGACCTGGTGTCTAAAGTCATGCAAAGCAGCCAGAAAGAAAGAGTTCATTCCCCTTGAGGCCAGCATGGTAGAAGCAGGGACTTTTTAGAGAAATCCAAAGGGAGGGTGAATGTGGAGGGAAAATCCCGCCCTTCCTGATGTCCTTCATTGCCATCACCTTAGTCTCCTATTTTCCCCCAAGATGCCATTTGCTCTCCTAAAATGCAACTCACAATGAGGGCTAGAGGCCCTCGTATGCACCTTTCATACACTAAGTTGGCACCGCTTGAGGAAGTGAGTTTTAATAACATGGGTGGAGGGCTGGGCAGGTATAGGAATACTTTGTGCCAGTTTTTCAAGATCTGGAATTTACGAATAAGAGAACAGATCTCCTTGGTGTTCTCCTGCCTCACCGCTCAGCTGGGTATGTGGAGGCCACCCTTGGCCTCCCTTCCGAAGTCAACAATCATCAGGGACATGAGGACATGAGCTCCTACCCCTGCCTGTGCATGGGGCAAAGTCTCAAGAGAAGAGGCTTTTGATCACCCAAGAGCATTCACCATCACCCCCTAGCCGTGATCCTGGGACCCCTCCCAGTGATCCAGCAAACAGCCAGAAAAAGATCCCACGGGGTTATCTATTCAAGGGGGAAAAACAAACAAAACTGTCCCTGCACCTTGCCTGTGGCTTCTGGTCCTTTCAGGGCCCTGGTGCTTCTCCTGGCCTGGGGCCCTCCCCCTTCCACCTGGGTCAGTCTGAAAATGAAGGATCTTGTCCCCACCCAGCTTAGTGTTCACTGGCAGCGCAGCCATCTCGAGCCACGCTGGACTGTCTCCTCTGCTCTTCCCTCAGAGCTGCCCTCCCTGGGGAGCTATCACCATTGTGTCCTATTTTCCCCCAAGATGCCACTCGCTCTCCTAAAACGCAGTTCACAGTGAGGGTTAGAGACACTAGCAGATACGTTTCACCTGCTAAGTTGACACCACTTCAGGAAGTGAGTTTTAATAGCACAGGCATCCAGCCCTCGGACGGGGATAGGAACATTCCCGTGCATTGCTGGGGTGGTGTCAACTGATACTGATTTCCTTGGAGGAAAAATCTAATGTTGAAAAAAATTTTTGTTTAACTTGTCCGACCTTCTGACCCAGAAATTCTGCTTCTAAAAATTTATTCTTACAAATATGTATGCAAAGATTTAGCTGGAAGGCTATTCTCCATAGCCTTATGCATAACAGCAAAATAAAACTAAGTCGCCTCTAAATATCCAAGATGGAAAGCTATTTAAATAAATTTTGGAACATTCATGCAGTGGAATACTACCTCACCACCAAATTTGATGTTTGTAAAGTAAAATCAGTTGCCTCCAGGGAGAAGAAATGAGGGGCTTAGAGGCAGGGAATTAAATGACAACTTTTCACTGAATGTTCTTTGGTGTCTGTTGCATTTTGAGCCATTGGAATCTCAGATATTAGATAGACAGGTAGACAAAAGTTTAAAGGATGTTTTGGAAGAGAAACCTTAACAGAGAAAGGTTTTCAAGAAATAATAAGTATATTTTTTTAAGTTGCAGAATAATGTACTAAGTGATACAATTTCTTCTAAAAAAACAAAACCAAAGTAAGTCTGGAAGGAAATTACTCCAAGGATTACAGGTGATTTTTTAAAAATTTTCTTCTCACTTATATGTATTTTTCTAACTTTTCTACAGGGAACATACAGTATTTTGAGGAGAAGAAGCAATAAATGTTCTTCTAAATTTCTTAAAAATGCTTTAATCACAAGTCTTGCATTCCTGTACCTTCTCTCCTTCTTGTCTTGAACAAATTTCTGCAAGGAATAGAGAGACTCGCTGTTTTTCACCCCCTCACCCCCTACCCCACACAACTTCACCCAAGACTGCCTCCTTTATCTATTAAAGTCTGGCCTCTGCTCCTACTTCCACCACCACCCCCAACACCTCCCGAAACTATGATCTGACAAGTGATCCTCCATCCCCCTCCCACCATCACTGCCAAATCCCCTGATGTTTACAGTCCTCATCTCCCTGGCCTCTGTGCTCTGTGTTCAGTGCACTGATTTAAGCTTAATTTAGCATCTGTTATGTGTCAGACACAGCGTTAGGCACCTGTGGAGACATCAGTCCTTAAGAGCCCATTCACTGCCCTCAAGGAGCCCATTTGCAGGCTGATGGGAGAGGAGAGTGTGGCTGACTGCTCCCCAAGACACATGGGGAACAGCCCTTTTCTTACACAGCATCACCCCCTCCTTCCTCACCTCGCTTCCCAGTCTTTCCTCTCCGGTCTCCTCTGCCTCTGTCTTGTTCTTCTGCCCGCCCCTTATATATCTGTCCTCAGGAATCTGTCCTCTCCCACCGCTGCCCTTCCCGCTCCCCCTACCCCAGGCTTCCCCATGAATGCTGGTTTCAGAAGCCTGAGAATGCTAATGTCCAACGCCCAGGCCTGGCTAGGAGTGACAGACAACTCCACTTCCATCCAAGGCCACCAAGACCCCGCCTCCCAACTCTGTTCCTTTCTCAGTTGGTGGCATCTATCCAGCGCCACCCCAAACATGCAGTCCCCTACCTCCCCCAGCCCTCCCCGCTTCCCCTCCATGCTCACTGAGGCTTTTTATCTCTGGCCTCATCCTTTGCAGTGGCGTCCTCTGTTGCCCTAACTCTTGACCTCATTTAGATCTGTCCCCTGCAGACTGTGGCCAGTGAGCTCCATCCAAAATGCCTGTCTGACCCTCTGTCTGCCCTGCTGCTCACCAGAGTCTACAGGATAAAATCCAGGGCAGAGCGTGCCCTTCCTTCACTCCACCTGCAAGCCCTCCCTCCACTTGTCTCCACCATATAAGTCCCCCCAGTGTCCCCACCCTTGCTATACCATACCTCTGTGCCTTCACCAAGCTGGCATCCTCACTCCCCATACCCTCCTCACCCCTTGATTATCCCACAACCCCCTCCTGTCCTGGCTAAGTCCTTTCTCCATTAGGATTTAGCTCAGGCCCCCCCACTCCAGAACCTTCCCCAGAACACAGGCCCTGAATGGGTGGCCCCTCCTCTATGATCCCATCACTTAGTTATATTGGAGTAACTAATGCTCTTGTGTTTTTCTTCCAAACCAACAATCAGCCCCTCTAGGACAGCTGTTCTGAGTAACAAAGCCCTATAGTTTCAGCTCCAAGCACAACACCTGGCCAATGTCAGCACTTTGCAACATGCACAAAAGGCTATATACCTTCAGAGAAAGAGACCAGCATGATGTTGGCCCAGAAGCTACTTCTTACATGGCAGGCCCCAGCAGAAGCCATACATGAAGGTTCCTTTGATCGTGTTGTAACTTATTGCCTGGATACCCAGTGCCCAGAGCTGCTCCATGTGTGGTCCCCTTGCCCACAGCCCAGCAAGGAGCCCAGGCCAGGCTCCACTCCACTTCCCACAAGCCTTGGTCCACCGGGAGAGTGGGGCCATGGGTCCTCTGGCAGCAGACCATTCACAAAGGGTCTTAAACCTACACAGGCTTATCTCCAACCTTCTCTGCAGTGAAGTCTACCTAGCCATCTTTTTTTTTTTTTTGAAGTCTCACTCCATCGCCCAGGCTGGAGTGCAGTGGCACACTCATGGCCACCCCAGCATCAACCTGCTGGGCTCTGGCGATTCTTCTGCCTCAGCCTTCCAAGTAGCTGGAACTATGGGCTACCACGCCCAGCTAATTTTTGATTTTTTATTGTAGAGATGATGTCTCACCAAGTTGCCTGGGCTGGTCTCAGACCCACAGGCTCAGGCAATCCACTTGCCTTGGTCTCTCAAAGTGCTGGGATTACAGGCTAAGCCACCAAGCACGGCCGCCATCATGTTTTCACATGTGCTAAAAAGCAGGGCCTCTCTCTGTCTCTAAAATGCCCTCTCAAGTGCTGATACAGAATAGGTGGCAACACTGAGGAGTCTGGTGGTGATCAGGGTGGAGGCAGTCTCTTCTCCAGTTCCCCTCTCAGCCCCCCACCACCACCCGCAAATCACCAGGACAGCAGAGTCCAGCAGCCCTGGGAGGCAGAGCCCCCAGATTTGGGGGGCGCATGACATGGGCTTCTCGGCCTTGAAGACATTACTCTCCTCTTCCTGTTGGCATGAGAAGGGGAAAAGATTGATTAAACCCAGAACCTAAATTCTCATGTAGCCCTGCCCATCTCTATAGGCTGCGTGCACTCAGCCCCCTGTCTGGAAGAACAGAAGAGCCATGACAAGGAATGAGTGAGATCAGGGGGCAGGAGAAGGGCCACAGAAGGGCTGAAGTCCCCAGTCACAGACCTACTCCATGTTGGACCTGCCTAGGCTCCCAGATCAAGCTTTTCTTCAACTAAGGCAGGGAGAGCCTTTGGAAAATGAGACGGCAGTGACTGCCCTAAAGCCACATTGGGAATTAAGTGATTAATTTGATTCATCACATATTTCACATATTCACTGGGCATTTCCAGTATATGAGCTGCTGGGTCCCCACAGAAAAGTCTGAACCTTGTTTTTGGGACCTGATAGTCCACTTGGTTGCAGAACCGGGGCACCAACCCATTAGAATTTTAAGGAGGGAAAATTCCAATGGTAGTTGGAGGCAGTTGGAGGTGGAGCAGCGAGGCCCCTGGACAGCAGAGTACACAGTCCTGGGAGGGACACAGAGCTGATAGGAGGGAGGGGATCTGGGCCTGGGGCCTGCCAGGAAGAAGGGACAAAGTCAGGAAGGAAGACGTGAGGCCACTCGGTACCCAATGGCTCTAGAGGCAAATTCTGTCAACTCGCGTGTCCGTTTGGAGGCCTGCCCACCGTTAAAAACTATCAGCCTCAGCCGGGCTCGGTGGCTCAGCCTGTAATCCCATGCCTTTGGGAGGCTGAGGTGAGTGGATTGCCTGAGCCCGCAGGTTCGAGACCCACCTGGGCAAGCAAGACCTCATCTCTACAATAAATCAAAAAACTAGCCGGGCGTGGTAGCGCGCGCCTGTAGTTCCAGCTACTTGGAAGGCTGAGGCAGAAGGATTGCCGGAGGCCAGCAGGTAGAGGCTGCGGTGGCCGGGAGCAGCCACTGCACTCCAGTCTGGGCGACAGAGTGAGACTCCAACTCAAAAAAAAAAAAAAAATCAGCCTCTGAGCTAACCAGTTCTTTCTTACCCCAAAGACAGGGGTTGTGACTGCCTCTGGTGCTGAACTGTGGATACTGTGACTCAGGATCAAGTTCACGCCAAACCACCTTTTTTATAGAAGCATGTCAGAAAGTAAAGTTCAAGGTGTTGGCCAATGATAAGACCGAGGAGGAGGTGTGTAGAGGCGATGACTGTACACAGGCATACTGCTGTGCGTCCCTCCAATTGTAGACACTGTGATGGCTTGCTAACCCAGAAGGGCTTGCCATCAACCACTTTCTGGGATGTCCTTGGTGTCTCAGAAATGCTTTGCAGTGCCCCTAAGCTAAATGAAAGAACTGGTAGTTCTGTTAATAAGTAGTTAGGTCCAAAAGACTCAATTGCGTGGTATCTTACAAATGCCACTGTCTACTTTGGAAATTTTTAAATATTCGGTGGCACTCCTATGAGTTCACTGCAATGTCCTGGGACGCTTTGGCGCAGAATTTGAAAACCACTGGCGCAAACTGTGGATTAGGTATTTTCAGCGTATGAGCCGCTGGTTCCCCACAGAAAAGTATGAGCCTTGTTTTCGGGGCCCAATAGTCCACTTGACTGCAGAACCAGGGCACCCAACCCTGAGAATTTTCAGGAGAGAAAATTCCGATGGCAGTTGGAGGCAACGGTGGAACAGCAAGGCCCCTGGGCAGCACAGTACACAGATGTGGAAAGGACACAGAGGTGGGACAGGCAACCTAGCCAAAGTCTTGCACTCTTTTCTCTTTCTCCAATACAGCCTGTAGCTATCGAAGGTGACTGCTTGGACAGAGGAAATCCAGCAGGCCTGCCCCCACCAGACCCCCATGTTTTCTCTAATGGTCTGCCAGCAAGAGGCTCCCCAACCCTGATTCTTCCATGCTTTGGGAAAAGTAAAGTGCCTGACCTGCCCACCCCTGAGCTCAAATAGCAGAATGTTCCAGAAGACCACTGACATTTGCTGGCCAATTCCCATTTCCCCATTTTGTCTCACCATTATCCAGTTCCTCCAAGTTCTGCAGAGCTCTCTTTTCCAAGTCTGCACATCTCAGAGCTTAACTTGAGGCCCAAAAGCTATGAAGAGCTACAGCATTTAGGCAGTGAGAGCTACACCCATGCTCCCCTGAAGAAGCTTTCCCATGACAATCCTAACCCCAGGGCCCAACAAGGTGGTCACTCAATTCCAGAAGGGGCCCAAGAGGGCTGTCAGGTCCAAGAGGCCAAAACAGGCCCTGAGTCTCATTTTTTACTTATCTCCACACCGACTTGCTTTATCTAGCTCTTCCAAGACCCAGCAGTGATGCTTTTTGTCCAGGCTAATGTTTGTTATATGTGTTTGATGACAAAACCACATTAAAAAATACATTTAATAAACTTTTCATCACCACCCAGCATAGATATTTAGATATAGGTATAGGTATGGATACATATACAAATAACTGAGGAAAAACCCACTTACCCTTTCTATTTGTGATACCCCGAGGTTTTTATTTTTAATCTATTGTTTTACAATGCTGGCAGTAAACCAATTAATTGATTTCACAACCCACTAATGGTTTGAGACTCATAGTGTGAAGAACACGCTCAGCACCGCAGAAAAGCTTGCCGTATGAGAGAGGTGATGTGTTCTCTTCAGCCTTGCACTCGGGCCACGTTTTACTCTCAAGGGATACTGAGGAAAAGTTTCTCATTTGAACTGATTGGAGAAGCAGGGAGATTCTGCTCCCCACAAAGGGTTGGGGAAGGCAGGCAGGCTGGGTGTGAGCAGGGATCAGGATCCTCGCCATTGCTGTCTTCTCTGAATGTCATTCCTGGTCCTCCCCACCTACCTCTTCTCTGTCCCTCGGCAATACTTGAGGGGTGAATGGAAGCTGAGCCCAGGGTGCCTTTGGCTCTGGTGGGAAGGGAACAGGCAGGGAGAAGACACCCCACGAAAAAGGAAGAGAAGGTCAGTTCCTGCTCCAGGATGGGGGCTGGCTCTGTCCCCATCCCAAGGACAGGGGCCTGTTAGCACCACAGCTTGTGCCGACCTGGAAGCCATCTTTGCCAACTGCCAGGCAGAGGACCCTGCCTTTCAGATTCCACATGTCTTTTTCCTCACCCAGAAAACTCTTTCCATAGCAGGGACCACCCCTGACCCTGAGAATACAGGGTGGGTTGTCACCCACATCCACAAATGGCTGGGATCTGAAGGCATCAGAGATGGCATGAAGTTCCAGTTTGAGGAGGAGACCCTGGGAATCACTTGAGACCCTGGGAATCACTTGACAGAGACTTTTGGTCTTGACGGAAGAACTTCATCGTCTTCTGGCCCTGCCCTATCTTCACCATCTCCTGGGTGGGCAAAATGGGAGAGGAAAAGAGGACCCCAGCGCTGGCACACATTTGCCCCCATATTCTTGTCTTCACTCCTGTCTGGAGGGACAGTCACTCTGTTGGCTTGACACATTCACACAGCTTACATTGATAGTATTTGTTGTGCTCAGGACACGATTTCCAGCCCTGCCTGCAGCCAGGTCATCTGGTCCCTTGTCTTGTCCTTGA
This sequence comes from Tarsius wallacei, assembly GCA_963574415.1. Taxonomy (NCBI): domain Eukaryota; kingdom Metazoa; phylum Chordata; class Mammalia; order Primates; family Tarsiidae; genus Tarsius; species Tarsius wallacei. The sequence continues at coordinate 15,552 of CAUYQG010100847.1, read as the reverse complement.
AGTCGGGCTTGGTGCCATGAACGCTCTGTGCACGGTGCTGGCAACTCCCACTCAGGTCACTCTGGGGCTGGGGCAGTGTTGGCATTCCCTGACGATGGGTTCAGTTTCTCTTTCTCCTCAAGAATACGAGGAGCCATCTCTTGACGCTGTTCTTTCCTCTCTTAGAATCCCCCCGGTCGCTTCATCTCAGCCCAGGTTTCTTCTCATCCAAACTTGACACTGTGCCGAGTACAGTGATTCCTGGGGGTCAGAGATTTTTTTTTTTTAAGAATTGAAGTATTTCTTTATTGTCTGGGAACAACACTGCTGAGAAAATTACATAGAACACTCTCATAGAGTGTAGTCTCCAAATTCAAACCATATATAAATTTGTCAGGTACTGGAGAATTCTGTATTTATGCTACTTTATGTTCAAAGGGAATCTGCAAATGAAGATAGTGAAGGTAGATAAAACTGGTAGAAAGATTCCATCTCAGATCATGGAGATGACATCGTGATAATCTAATCAGTGATGTGAGTGAGATTCAGGTCAAATTCTTCTTTAGTATATCTTTCTTTGTTTTCCGAAAACAGCCTTTTGATTAGTATTTCCATATACTTTAGTTGATGAGTCAGATGAACACTTATCACAATAATGACGTGCAGAAGTCAACAAAAACTGCCAAAGCTCTAGGTATTATCACAAAACTTTAAGTCATAACACATGAAAATAATATAAGCTAGAAGAGGTAATACAATAATAACAACACCTATAGCATTAAGGAACACTAAAAAATACAGCTTTCCCCTTCTACAAATACGCAAAGAAGAATATCGATTGCAGAGAAAATAGTAAGCCAATGAAATGGCGTGATGGTCCAGAGGCATATGAATGTTCCTACTGGCAAAATTAGATCTGCAGCCACAAGCACCACATTCATGAAAACCTGCAAAAGTTCAAATACTTGGAATGCCAGAAGTGATACAAATGAACGTGCAATTTTCTTAATCTTGCTGGTTTCACTGCTGGCTCCATCAGAGTTTTCTTCAACCAGGGTAGATAGCTACAGGGTTATTTCTCTGAATTCCCCCTGCGTACTCCTTTATGGCAACATTTGATGGGTTATTTCTGTGACTCGTCCACGTGAAACAGGAGTTATTTTTGTGATTTCCCTCCTGCGTACTCCTTTACGGCAAAGTGAGACAGGGGTTATTTCACTAGAATATTCCTGGTAGCAAAAATTAGGTATGCAGCCATAAGCATCACATTCACAAAAACCAGCAAAAGTTCAAATAATTGGAATGCAAGAAATGATACGATTAAATGTGCAATTTTCTTCGTCTTGCTGGTTTCACAGCTGGCTCCACCTGAGTTTTCACTAGCCAGGGCAGATGGCTGCGAGGTTATTTCTGTGAATTCACCCTGCCTGCTCCTTTATGGCGACATGGGACAGAGGTTATTTCTGTGACTTCATCCAAGCATACTTCTTTAGGACAATGTGAGACAGGAGTTATTTCTGTGACTTCCCCTCTGCGTACTCCTTTACATGAGACAGAGCGATTTCGCTAGAATGTTCCTACTAGCAAAAAGATGAGGTCTGCAGCCATAAGCACCACATTCACAAAAACCTAAAAAAGTTCAAATACTTGTCATGCCAGAAGTGACACAAATGAAAGTGCAATTTTATTTCTGGAAATAAGAAAAGCTTATTTGGGGTTATTTCTGTGACTTCACCCCCGTGTAGTCCATTACAGCGACGTGGGAAAAGGGTTATTTCTGTGACTTCATCTAGGCGTACTTCTTTACAGTAACATGAGACAGAAGACTTTCCCCCTGCATACTCCTTTACTGTGACTTAAGACAGGGGTTATTTTGCGAGAATGTTCTTACTAGTGAAAATTAGGTCTTCAGCCTCAAGCGTCACATTCACAAAAATCATCAAACGTTCAAATATTTGGAATGCAAGAAATTATACAAATGGACATTTAATTTTCTTAATCTTGCTGATTTTACTGCTGGCTTCATCTGAGTTTTCTCCAGTCGGGGCAATGGCTATGGAGTTGTTTCTGTGAACTCCCTCCTGCTTTTACTCTTTATGGTGACATGAAACAGGGGTTATTTCTGTGGCTTTGCCAAGAGTCCTTCTTTAGGACAATGTGAGACTGGGATTATTTCTGTAACTTTTTCCAAGCATACTTCTTTAGGGCGAGGTGCGATGGATTATTTCTGTGACTTCATCCAAGCATACTTCTTTAGAGTGACGTGGGACACAGTTTATTTCTGTGACTTTCCCCCTGCGTACTCTTTTACAGCAACGTGAGACGGGTTATTTCACTAGAATGTTCCTGCTAGCGAAAACTAGGTCTGCATTCTTAAGCACCACATTCACGAAAACCAGCAAAAGTACCGGGGTTATTTCTTTGACTTCGCTCCTGTGTACCCTTTAGGGCCAGGCGGGACGGGGATTATTTTCATGTCTTCACCCTAGCATACTTTCATCGGTGCATGTGGGACAGTGATGCAAATACTTGGAATGCAAAAGATGATACAATTGAATGTGCAATTTCTTAATCTCACTGGTTTCACTTTCTGGCTCCATCTTGAGTTTTTTTCAATCAAGGCAGATGGCTGCGGGGTTATTTCTGTGAATTCCTCCCCTCCCCCCTGTGTACTTCTTTACAGTGATGTGAAACAGGGGTTATTTCTTTGAGTTCGCTCCTGGGTACCCTTTAGGGCCAGGTGAGACAGGGGTTATTTTCATGTCTTCACCCTAGCATACTTTCATCGGCGCATGTGGAACAGTGATTTCACTACTGGCTTCATCAGAGCTTTCTCCAGTCACTGCTGGTGGTCGAGAACTGTCATTGACATTCTGGTTAAAGGATGCTGAAAAGGCTGTTAGAGCATTCTTATCTCTTTGTCATCACTGGCAGAGCACTCTACAGAAGATATTTCCCAAGTAGCACTTTCATTGTTGGCTCCATGACAGATGACGGATGCCAATTGATTGGAATTAGTGCTGGGGCACTGGCAGAGCACTCTGTAGAGGATTCTTTATCAACAACTTTACTTCCTCTCTGATGGCGCATGAACTAGAGATATAAAGAGTTTATCTTTAATCTCTGCATGGTACCCTCTTGGTTGAATTAAAGTCGCAATTAACCTGTGGGTGGGGACTGGTGGTCCCAGGATCACCAAAGTTGGGAAAGGCTAGGGGCAGCAGGGAATTCTTTCCACAGAGAAGGAATCCGTAGCAGTGTCTCTGCTCAGAACTAATCTGTAGGCAGAACTGGTAGTTCCAGGGTTGTGGCAGCTGGGAAAGGGCTGGGGACAGCAGAGAAGTAGGATGGAGGCAGTAGGTAGTTGAGTTTCTGCTCAGAGCTTATCCCATTAAAGATGGTGTCATCTTTCTTCAAAGTGCTGTGGCTGAAACTCTCTGATAAAGGCGATGTGTGGGCCAGGGACGGGGTGGCAGGCTCCACTCAGGCCTGGTTACAGGGGGCGGGGGCATCTATGTGGAGTCGCCAAGGCCACCGGCTGCTGTGGGGGCCCACGCCCGCCTGGTCCATGTCCCCTCCTTTGTAGCCGAGATCGCAGCCGCAGGGCAGAGGCAGCCCCAGAGAAGAATCTTAAACCCACACCAGCAACAAGCACAGTCTTCAGGCCCTTTGTTCAAAGCTGATCTTCAGGAGGGTCATAAAACACAATCCATCCCCTCAAGGAATGTACGGTGTCTTTGGAGGTAAATAAGCACAAACAGGCAACCATGTAAGGCAGCAACAGGAAACTAGCCCCTCGATAAGCTCTCCAAAGAATGCCAGGTAGGGGCATCTTTGGCCTCAGTCCAGGGGAAAGGGCCTCCACCATGGAGGGGGTATTAATTGGAATCTGAGTGAAATTTGAATGGGGGAGAGCCTTACGCAGTAGGTAAGAGGAGGTGGGGGTGTGCATGAAGTGCTCAGAAATAACTAAGGTCAAGGAATGGAAGGTGTTGGCAGAAGAGGGAGGGACAGGGCAAGAGAGACAGAGGCCACAGAGGGTCTGGCCTTCTGCACCAAGTTAGAGAGTTTGGACTTTAATCTGCGGACAATGAGAAGCCATTGAAGGCTTTGTTGAGTCAGCAGTGAGGGGACAATTGTCAGTGTACATGAGAAGGACAGGAAGGGCGGAGCCTGGAGACTGTGGAAGTGCTCCAGTGCCTGACTGCCAGGACCTGGACTAATCTGAAGGCTGTAGGTATGCAAGTGTGGGTTGACGGCTGGCTACAAAGGGGCTGGACGAGGGCCTTGGTGTAAAGTGTTGATGGGGTGTGCTGAGGTCAAAGGTGACATTCAGGTCTCTGGTTTGGGAGGACTGGGTGCCATGACACAATGAGGGATCTGCCATTATTTGAGAACACAGTCAAAATAGTTCATTTGCAGGAGCCCCAGCAGTGAGATTCTATGAAAACGCTTCGACCTTGATGTAATAGCACAGAAATCCCACTCGAGGGACGAATCAACTTATTTTCTTGTTTCTCCCTTCTCAACTTTGCCTCCTCTTCTCTTCAGGCATCACAGAACCTGCTCCTTGAGCTTAGGGGTCATTCTGCCATGAGCAGTATGGGTATTTCTCTCAGTTGACAGATTTTCGAGCAACTGCCCTACCCACCAAGTGGCCCAGGCAGAGGTGGGGCCACACCTTGGTGCAGCTCACAGAGGATAGCTGGGGTGCCTGCTGGGCCCTGAACTGACTTGTCCATGGGAAACAGTAGTGCCATTTCTCTTTCTCTTGGCTCAACAGAGTGGACAGCAGTCGCCTGAGTCCACTTCCCTGTGGTTCAGGCCTTCCTTCTTGAACAGGAGGAAGGTCTGAGAGCGAAAACCCTGTTGCCGAGAGCAACAGGGATCTCTGCAGAAAAGTGTGTTATGCCCAGAAACGAGCCAATCCTGTTTCCCCTGGTCTGATTATCTACTGTTTCTCACAATGCACAAAACCATGTTTACTTTTTGCTTAGAGACCCAACACTTATCTTGGTGCCCATGCTTAGCTATTTCCCCAAATTGCCATTTCTATTCTTTCTGAATGGGTAGAGAGGTCCTTACTCTCCTCTCCGCTTTGGTGGTACCAGAGTATCGCAAGACCCTCTGCCCCTGCCTCTGGAATAGCTTGTGTGGTCGGCACTTAGGACTCCTCCTCCAGCATTCTGGTCCCTGGTACCACCTACATGGGAGAGCAGGCTTTGTGGCAGTCAGCGGGGGGTGGGAGCAGGTAGGAACTGCTCCAGAAGATAATCTGAGTCCAGCCCAACCTCGGGAGGCTCCCCCGCAAACCAAGGCATATTTGTTGGAGGATAGAGTATTCTGGAGTAAGCCTTCCTGTGTCTTTCCGTCTGTACTTTGGTCTTGATGGCAGCCCTCAGACTGCCAAAGATGAGCTGCCTTCCAATGACATGGGTCTCCAGCCCCCATGCCTAGAACCTCAGAGACAAAAATCCCTCTTTGCTCCACAGAAGCCACTGTAGTCTGAGCCCAACTGGTAACAGGGATCACCACCCAAGCTGCATAGGATGTGGATGCACACTGAACCCAACCTCAGAAAGATAGGGCAAAAGAAATGAAATTCACATGTTCCCACCCCCCACCCAGGCCACAGTCACCTCAGATGTAAAATGAAGTCTTCGAACTCGATGGGCTATAAGTGACCCTTCAGCACTAGCAATTCATTTTCTGAGGTCCTGTCAGCTTTTCCTTCTCCACCCAAACTCAATTTGTCCTGCCTCCTACATGTCTAGGATGCAGGTAGAAGCCCACAGGACAGGGCCCAGCTCTAGGTCCTGAAGATTCCATCTAATCATGCTAACGTTTGTCAGAACAGAAACCAGGTGGTGGCCCTGGAAGGATTCCCATTCTGAGAGCGCTTTTCATTCCCTAAGCATTGATAAATGCTTCTGCTGGGAACAGCCCAGGAAGATTCAAGGTAAACACTGCAGACTCCACCTCCCAATGTCCTCAGCTCAGTAGGAGAGAGGGGCAAATACACAACAATCTCATTTAAGAAGTCTTTACTGAGGGACTGGGGCCAGACCTAAGGCCCTGCCCTCTCCCACATTAGCATGGGATGGAGGGTTTTTGAATACAGCAGTGGAGAGCGGAAGGTAATGAGGTTCCTCCTGATTCAACTTGACAGCATCCACATCTTTTTTTGCTTTTACTTTATGCTTTGGAGATGTCTCTGTGTTGTTGTTGTTGTTGTTGGGGCTCTTGTTTGTTTGTGTTTTGGTTTGGAGGTGATTGGAATCTTTTGATGTTAAGAAACTTTTATAAATTTGGCTGATGCACACTTATTTATCTTCCTCCCCAGAAAGGAGTGCAGGGGATTAGCCGTCTTTTGCTCATCCATTTCCTGATGGGCACTAGCACCCAGGGTCCTGGCTCCAGATGGCAGGGGTAGCCTTGCTTGAGCAACCTTTCCCTGAGAGTACCAATGATGGGGTTCTCTGCACTGTGAAAACTGGGGTGATACATGAGAGACAGTGGCAGAAATGTCAACCCAAATGTCAATCCCTGGACCTCCGAGAAGGTGTCTGCTTCTCCTTTTTTCTTTGCCCTCCTTTTCTTCAGCCAGCTTTCCTCCCAACCAAATACCAAACCTTCCTGTTTGGGTGACATTTTAAGTCATGGCAACTATTCATCCCACCCTGATTCTCCTGGGAAAGCCCCCCCACCCCATCCCCACCATACACACGCTTTCCGTCCTTCCTATCTGCCTGCCCCAGTCAATGTAAACAAGGAAGGCATAGAAATATTAGAGTCTAAAATGAGTATAAATGTGTGCCAGCTGGGGTCCTTCTCACAGATGGAATTTGAACTTTGAGCACATGCCACTCTGAGCAGCCCAACTACCTGAAATATAATGTCCTCTCACAGTCCCTGGATACCTCTGAACCAGCTGTTGCAGTCAGGACCTCTGTCCCTCCCCTTTGAGATAAACTAGCCCCTCTTCCTGCCTGGCTCCCAACCTTTGATGCTATCTCCCTCCCCACCTTTCAACTGAAGGCTGACAGGTGGGTCTGTCCCTGAAATCTTATGCACACTTCAAACTTATGAGGATAAAGTAATGAGCAAACAGGGAACTAATAGTCTAGAAGGATGAGACAGGCACTCATCAAATCATCACCCAAATAGTTTAATTATGATAAGTGCTAGGAGGAAAATGCCCAGGGTGATCTGAGAACAGGGAAGTTTCAACTAGAGAAAGGGGCTCTAGAAAATCTTTTCCAGCTGAATTTGACTTTTCAACAACTGTACTAGTTGGTTGATGATGGTTTCTTCCCAGCTCCCTTTCAAAATGTGAGGGGGGAAAAAAAGAGCTCTCCTGTAGGTAGCCTTCAGGTTTACCTCAATCAAAAGCAGCCTTTAAGTTTGAAAGGTTGGGTTGGTCGGGAAGATGGCAACCAAGCCAGTCGGACTATGCGAGTCCCCGTGTGAGCGAGTGTACGGAAAATTTTGTGTACAGGCTGGTGAGCGAGTGGGCGTGTGAGTGACTGACTGAGGGCTAGGGAGCTAGTGGCCAGGGCTCTCCTGGTGCAGCAGCTGGTGCTACAGCTGCTGGACTTGGACCCTAGTAACTCCCGGGACGCAGAAGTCAAGCGACATTTTCTTTTTCTTTTCTTTTTTCTTTTTCTAATTCGTTGTTGTTGTTAAATCAACAAACCCTCCCTGGGAAGAAAATGCTGGGAGACACTGTCTAAGTGGGGTTCGTGAGAGGGTAGCCAGGCCCCTGGTGCAACAGCTGGTGCTGCAGCTTCTCTACTTCGTCCCTGGCTCTTCCCAGGTTATGGAAACCGACCGCTATTGTTTTTTTAAAAAAAAGACAGAAGTAAACATACGTGTGCAGGTATCTTTTTTATAGAGTGATTTGAGTTCTTCAGGGTATATTCCCAGTAGGGGGATTGCAGGGTCATATGGGAGGCTGATATTTATAGCTTTTAGTTTATCGCAGCATTGTTCACAATAGCAAGAACCTGGAAGCAACATGCTGTCCATCAAAAGAGGTCTGGATTTTTAAAATGTGGTACATATACATGATGGAATACTAAGCTGCCATAAAAAAGAACAAAATCATGAATTTTTCAGTAACTTGGATGGAACTAGAATCTATAATAATAAGTGACCTCTCACAGAAACAAAGATCTGAGCATCACATATTCTCACTCATATAGTGAACCTTGAACATCCAATGTAATACTATAAGAAAATGACTGACAGTGATGGAAAACTATGGGGGGAGGGGAAGGGAGATGGGATTAATGGTATTCAATATCTGTCTGGGGATGGGGAGATATCTCTTATCAACAAGGGTGCCTGAACGAAGCATATTTGTATACCGAACCCTTAACTGTACCCCACAATATCATAATACAAAATACTGATTATAAAATTAATAATAAATACATAAATAAAAAAATCCGTGGGTGGGGGCTTAAGAGAGACCAAGGAAGGACTTCATTGTTGAAACTTTGGAAAGACCAAGGAAGGATTTGAAGGCTAAAACTTTAGAGAGGCCTAGGCAGTATCCGCGGATATGGACTTCACAAAAAACAAGGCAAAATCCGAGAGTAGGAACTTCAGAGAGACCAAGGCAAAATCTGATGGTTCGGACTTCAGACATACCAAGAAAAATCAAGCCTTGTGAGTTCAACGAGAGCAAAGTAGGATCTGACATGTGGAGCTTTAGAGAGACAAAGATAGGAATCAAGAATTGAGACTACAGATAGATTAAGGCAGGATCCGAAGTTTAGGACTTCATAGGTTCCAAGGCATTATCTGACTGTTGGGACCTCAGAGATACCAAGGCAGAATTCAATGCCTTGGACTACAGATATACCTAGGCAGTTCTCTAGGGATGGAAATTCAGAGAGACAAAGGCAGGATCAGAGAGTTGGTACTACAAACAGACCAAGGTGAAATCCAAAGTTTGGGCCTTTAGCAAGATTAAGACACAACTCAAGGTTTGGGGCATTAGAGAGAACAAGGCAATACCTGAAGTTTATGACTTTGGAGAGATGAAGGATTTATCTAATTGTGGGCCTTCATAACGACCAAGGCAGTAACTGATGTTTGGAACTTTAGAGAGACAAAGACAAGTTATGACAATTGAGATTTCAGAAAGACCAAGGCATCATCCGAGAGTTAGGACTTTGGAGAGACCAAAGCAGGATGCTAGAGTTGAAAAATCAGAGAGACCAAGGCAGGAGCTGAGGGTTAGGTCTTTGGAGAGACCAAGACAGGATACAATGGTTGTGTATTCAGAGAGATCAAGGCAGGCACAGGGGTTGGAATTTCCAAGAAAACAATGCAGGGCCGAGATTTGGGATTTCAGAGGGACCAAGGCAGAATCTGTGGGATAGACTTCAGAGTGACTGAAACAGGATGTGAGTATTGGGTCTTCTCAAAGAACAAGGCAGGATGCAGGAGTTGGTACTTTAGAGAGACAAAGGCAGGATCTGAGGGTGGTGATTTCAGAAAGACCATGGCAGGATCTGAGGATTGGAACTTCAGAGAAGCCAATAGGGGGTCCAAAATTTGTCACTTCTAGTGATCAAGGTTGCATCCAAGAGTAGAGATTTTGAGGTATGTGACATAAGAGACACCAAGGTAGAATTTGAGGCTTTGAACTTCAGGGAGATCAAGGCAGGTTTAAAAGATTGAGACATAAGAAACACCAAGGCAGGGTCCAATGTTGGGACTTCAGAGAAACAATGCAGAATCTCAGTGTACAGACTTCAGAGAGTCAAAGGAATGATTTGAGGATTGGAACATCAGAAGAAACAAGGAAGGAGTCGATAGTTGTGACTTCATAGAGACCAAGGCAGAACTAAAGAGGTGGGAATTCTCTTTTTTTCCTCTGTCTCCCAGCCTGTAGTGCATTGGCACAATCACAGTCACCCCAGCATCAACCTAAGGCAATCCTTCTGTCTCATACTGCCAAGCAGCTGGAACTACAGGTGTGTGCCACCCATCCAGTTAAATTTTGATTTATTTTGGAGACTAGGTTTGGTCAAGTTGCCCATGCTAGTCTCAAACCCACAGTCTCAAGCAATCCACTTGCCATGGCATCCCAAAGTGCTGGGATTACAAACTGAACCACTAAGCCTGACTGGGGTGCAAATTTTTAAACTCAGAGAAGATCTAAGGGTTGGGCTTTTGGAGAGAACAAGGCAGGATATAATGGTTGTTACTTCTGGAAGATCAAGGACCCGAGATTTTGAACTTCATAGAGACCAAGGCAGTACTCGAGGCTTGGGTATTTAGAGAGAGCAAGGAAGGACAAGAGGGTTGGGAAATCAGAGAGACTAAGGAAATGTTTGAGGATTCGATCTTCAAAGAAACCAAGCTGTAACCTGAGGGTTGAGATGTCAGAGAGACTAAGGCAGAATCTAAACTTTGGAACTTCAGAGAGACAAAGGTAGCATCCAATAATTGAGATATCTGAGAGACCAAAGTGGATCTGAGGGTGGGATTTCAGAGAGACCAAACATTTCTTGAAGTATGGGGTTTCAAAGATAGCAATGCAGAATCCAAGGTTTAGGATTTCAGGAAGACCAAGGCAGCATCTAAGGATAGAAACTTCAGAGAAACCATGATAGTATCTGAGGGTTGGGCCTTCAGAGACAGCAATGCACAACTGAGAGTTGGAAATTTATAGAGATAGGCAGAATCCAAATTTTGAGTCTTCATACAAACCAAGGCAGTTCCTGAGGGTTGGAACTTCAGAGATATCAAGGCAGGACTCGAAGATTGGGACTTCAGAAAGACCAAGGAAGGAATGGAGGGTTGGGACATCAGAGAGTCAAGGACAGGATCTAAGTGTTGGAATTTCACAGTGAAGAAAGCAGGATCCTAGGGTTGAGTCTTCAGAGATGCCAAGGCATGTCTGTGGGTTGGGACTTAAGATAGACAAGAAAGAATACAAAGGTTGCAGTTCAGAGAGACTAAGTCAGATTCTGAGATGTGCAACTTCAGAGACCAAGAGAGAACTCAAGGGTTGGGATTTCAGAGAGATCAAGGTATGATCCAAGGTGTGGGAACTTCAGAGAAACCATGGTAGAATATGAGGATTTACACTTCAGAGAGTCCAAAACAGAATTTGAGGCCTCAGACTTCAGAGATACAAAGACAGGTCTGGAGGATTCTGCCTTCAGAGGGACAGTGGCAGAATCAGAGGTTTAGTACTTCAGAAATATCAAGACGGGACTCAAGTTTGAAACAAATAGAGACCAAGGCAGTATCTGAAAGGCACTATAAAGAGATAAAGACTTGATCCATTTGTGGACATTCTTATAGATCAAGGCAGGATCTGCTTGTAAGATCTTCAGAGAAGCAAAGTTAAGCTCCAATGGTTGAGAATTCAGAAAGGAACAAGGCAAAATCTGAGTTGAGACTTCAGTGGGACAAAGGCAGTATTTGAGAGTTGGAATGTCAGAGAGACAAAGGCAGCATCTGAGGGTTCAAACATCAGAAAGACCGAGGCAGGGCCTAATGTCTTGGTCTTGGGCCTAATGTCTTGGTCATAGAGATCAAGGGAGAACCCCTGGGCTGGGTTTCAGAGAGACAAAGACAGGATTCAATGATTGCAACTTCAGAGAGACAAAGGCAGGGTCCAAATGTTGGGACTTCAGAACAAACCAGGATCTGAAGTTTGGCACTTCATGGACTAAGGCATGCTCTGAGGGATGGAACTTCAGAAAGACCGAGACAGGACATGAGATTTTGAACTTCAGAGAGGCCAAGGCAGAATTTGAGAGTGGGAATTTAAATGAGAGGATGACAGGATCCAAGTTGAGATTTTAAAAGAAAAAAACATGATTCCAGGTTTGAGACGTCATAGAGACCAAGGGAGGACATGAATGTTGAGCCTTCAGAGAGACCATGTCAATAATTTAATGCTGGTACCTTAATGAGATAAAAGCAAGATTAGAGGGTTACAACTTCAGAGTACAGGCAGGATCCAAGGGTTGGAACTTCAGAAAAACCGAGGCAACATCCAAGGATTCAGTCTTCTATAAAACCTATGTAGGATCAGAGGGTGGAGTCTTTACAGGGGCCAAGTCAAGACATGACGTTTGGGATTTCAAGGATCAATTGCAGGACCCAGAGGATGGGATTTCTGAGAAACCAAGGAAGAATAACTGGTTTGGGACTTCAGAGGGAACAAGCAGGATCTGAGGTGTGTCACTTGAGAGACACTGAAGCAAGTTCAGAGGGTTGGGAATTCAGAAAGACAAAGACAGGATGTGAGGGTTGGGACTTCAGAGAGAACAAGGCAATATCTGAGGATTCAGATTTCTGAGAGACCAATGAAGGATCAGTGGGATGAGACTACACAGAGGCCCAGGCAAACCTCGAGGATTGAGGTTTCAAAGAGACTAATTCAGTACCTGAGGAGGGTGTGGAATTTCTGAGAAACCAAAGGAGGAGCCGTGGTTTGGGACTTTAGCAAGACCAAGGCAGAATCAGAGGCTTGCCACTTGATGGACACCTAGGCAGAATCTGAGGGCTCGTAATTCAGAAAGACAAAGGCAGGATCCAACGGCTGGGACTTCAGAGACACTAAGGAATAACTCAAGGGTTGAGACTTAGGATTTTACTTCAGAATTGGGACTTCAAAGAGACCAAAGCAATTCTTAAGAATTGGGACTTCAAAGAGGTCAAGGCAAGATATAGGTGTTGGGATTTCATTGAGACCAGGGCAAGAATGGAGGACTGAGATTTCAGAGAGACCAAGGCAGGTTACAGAGGTAGAAACTTCAGAAAGACATGGCAGGACTCGAGTGTTGAGATTTTTGAGTTCAAGTCACAGTCCAACAATTGGAACTTTGGAGAGATCATGGGTGGATCTGCTTGTTGGAACTTCAAAGAGCCTAAGGCAGTTCTTAGGGGCTTTTGGGACTTCAGAGATTAAAATGCTGGACTTCACGGTTGGAGCTTATGAAAGACCAAGGCAGAATTTGAAGTCAGAAACTTCAGAAATAAAAAGACATGGTCAAGTGTTTGAGTTTCAGAGAAACCAAAGAAAAACTTGAGGATTGGGGTATAGATAAGTCCAACACAATATGCTTAAGCAAAGACCTCTCAGGGACTAAGGTAGATTTGAAGGTTGAGACTTGAGAGAGACCAATGTGGGACCAGATATATGAAACATCATTTTGTCCAAGGCAAGACTCGAGTATCAGGACATCAGAGACTCCAAGGCAAAATCCAATGGTTGAGATTCAGAGACCAAGGCAGGATCCAAGGATGGTATATTAGAGAGGTTGAGGAATGATTCCATGGTTGGGAATTTGGTGAGGGCAAGACAACATTCGAGTGTGAGGATATCTAGGAGACCATGACAGGATCCGAGGCTTGGTACTTCAGAGAGAACAGGGCATGATTCAAAGAGGGGATACTTAGAGGAACCAGGGCAGTATCAAAGTGTTGAGATATCAGAGCCACCACGACAGGAGGAGAGGATTGGGACTTCAGATCGACAAAGCCAGGATCTTTGGATTGTGACTTCAGAGAGAAAATGGCAAGATAAAACAGAAGAAATTTCAGAGACCAAGGCAGGACTTGAGGGTTAGGACTTAAAAAGGCCTAGGCAGTACTTGATATTTCGGACTTCAGAGAGACCAAAGCTGGGTCCAAGAGTTGAAACTTCAGACGGGGCAGGTTCTCATAAGATGATGATGGCATAGGTGAGACTCTAAGATTCTCCAAAAGTGAGTTCCCAAAAAGACCCTCCTTCCCTCTCCCCCATGCCCACTGTCAGTCAAACTAGTCAGAGGCCTAGAGATCCTAGGACCCATGCAAGGCCGGCTATTGAGGCCTCTCAGCTGCTACTGCTCTACCATAGGAGGCCCCGGGCCCTGACCATGTGGAGGTCCCAGTTCCCTCCCCAGCTACAACATCTCACCGAGACCCAAGCTGCCGGCCACTGCCTTTGGAGGCCCTTGGATACCGCCTTGTGGAGATTTGGGTCCCCTTGCTGGCTACACTGATTCGCCCAGCACTCAGTCACTGCCCAGGTCCCTCCCTGACTGGGCTTACAGCCCAGTGGGCCTGGTGCTAGCTCCTCAGTGTTCCAGCTCCCCACCCTGGATTCTGGGCCCCCACCCAGCCCTACTTCAAGCAGCCTTCACCCAGGGAGGCTCTAGGAGCCCACCCCTCAGAGATACCAGCTCCATTCCTGGCTGAAGTGCACTGTGCGAGGCCCAATGTCGCTGTCACCACTCACAACCCACCCTATGAAGTTCCGGTCCCTGCTCTGGCTGAGGCACCCAGCATGGGACCCCGTGGTTGTTTAAGGTAACAGTATATATCAAGGAGATTCTGATCAGCCACTCTCAGCTCCAGAAGAGGAAATTCCTAGCTCCCTCCTTTACCCCAGGCCACTGGCAGCAAACCAGATCCAGCATGCTGGAGATACTCCACAGCAGCCCATCATAGTGAATTGCCCACGGACCCGGGTGAGTGGAAAGAAAGGATGGGTTAGGAGAAAGGAACCATGAAAGAGGAGCTGCCCACCTTGGCCATTTTCCAGACAGAAATTTGCATTGCCCCACCCATCTATGAGCAGCCTCCACCTTGGTTTCTAAGGTAATGTCACTAAGCAGGAGACAAAAGTCCCCCCTTACACTGAATCAGATACAGGCAACTCAGTCCTGTCGCAGACATCTTGGGCAGCAAGCCAAGGGAACCAACCCAAGCTTGGAGTAAATCTATCTGTCTGCAATGAAAGCAAAGGGGAGAGACTGGAGATCAGAGTTGAAGAGACTTTAGACACTCAGAATTGATTCCAGAGCTAGTCTGGTTTCTTACTTTGATTTCTGATTTTATTTTTTTGACAGTGCTTGACTCACTTTTGTTTGCTTTTTGATTTAGACTACCTGTTTGTGTTGGAGAAAAATGCATCAAAAGGCTTGATTTTATTGGACTGTCTTTATGTGATTACTGATATACTTTAGGAATTTTGTTTGTGTGTCTGTTTCTCACTTTTTTCTGGCATTGTGTCTCGTTTTCACTCCTTAGTTGGTATTTATGTCTGTTTTCCCTCTCACTCTTCTCTATTTCCTCTGACCCCCCTACTTCCATTATTTTCATTTTATGTATTTCCTTTTTTTCCAGGGAACACACAAAACCCTGCTGCACGGACAGATTGTAAGGCAGTGGAAAACGGGTTCCATTGTGCCCATAAACCTGTTGGTGGATACTAGGATCTGCAGACAGATTCTGAATCACAACTTCCCCAACAATGAAATCACAAAACTGCAAAAAGTAGAGCCCCCAATCCACAGTCCAACCTCAAACGTGAAAAAGGTCAGAGGACCTTAATTAGGAAAAACAGGACATAGAACAAAAGACGTAAAAGCAACCCCACCTTCCCAGAAACACAGAATTAAAGAAAAGGAGGGAAAATGGGGGTCAGAGGAAATAGAGAAGAGTGATAGGGAAAACAGACATAAATACCAACTAAGGAGTGAAAACGAGACACAATGCCAGAAAAAAGTGAGAAACAGACACACAAACAAAATTCCTAAAGTATATCAG
>CAUYQG010100846.1:0-24584 GCA_963574415.1 Tarsius wallacei | reverse complement strand
GCGGAAGGCTGGAGCGGAAATAAAAATATTCAAATATCTCTGGTGACGTTGTTTACCGATGAGGCTGAAGGCTGACCATGCCTTAGATTTGTAGACTCTTGTGAATACATTAACAATAGATTAGGAGAATCTTTGAACTCCTGCGTTGGAGCTAGCACAGTGCTAGGAATTTTCATATGTGTTATGCCATTTATATTGTTCAGCTCACCTCTGGTCTGAATATTATTGACCCTATTAAAAAAATATATTTTTATTTCCGCTCCAGCCTTCCGCGGCCACAGGCTGCGGAAGGATGAAGTATTGGCCCCATTTTTGCAGGTGAAGCACCTGGAACCTCAGGAGGTTTTGCCACTTGCTCAAGCCCACTTGTGCAGTGTGGCAAGGGTGGAAGCCATTGTAAAACTTGTCTGCTTCACTCTATAGCCCAAAGAGGCCTCTCTCTTCTGAACAGCCTCATTTGTAACTATGAGCAGTTGGTATTTGCTAATTAATCAGTTGAAGTGTTGTGTGCACACTGGTCATTTGCTTATCATTTCCCCCCTCATGATACAAAGTGAGTTTCACTCTGGTAAGTTGAGCTGGAATGTGGAGGCTTTACAGTGTAGCTTTTCTATGGGCAAAGAGCCACCTGGGCACCTGGGTGGGGCATCTGGGGGTGGCACCTGGATTCCAAAGGAGTGTAACAGGCTCTTTTTCACAGGTGGATGGCTCCTGGGCCAAATGGGAGCCTTACGGTCCCTGCTCACGCACCTGTGGTGGGGGCGTGCAGCTGGCCCGGAGGCGGTGCAGCAACCCCACCCCTGCCAATGGGGGCAAGTACTGCGAGGGAGTGAGAGTGAAATACCGATCTTGCAACCTGGAGCCCTGCCCCAGCTCAGGTAAGGTGGGGAGGGTAGCAGTGGTTCAGGGCCAAAGGGAGGTGAGGCTGGGGGTCACCCCCCAACTCTGGGAAATTCATGGCCACCAAGGGGCTGCAGTCAGATTCGGACCTCCAGGACAAAGCCTGGAAGTGGAGAGGTACAGATTCCATTCAGGATCCTTCCTCTTTCCACCCTCCACCTTCTGAATGCTCAGGCTGGGAGACTAAATGGCTCAAGGGCATGAGACTAGAAGTCCTCTTAGCAAAGTCCTGACAAGCCTATCTTCATAGGCAGGAGTCCAGGGCCCATGAATTTGGCGGGGCAAAAAAATCGCATCTCTTTTTTTTTCTTTTGAGTTGGAGTCTCACTCTGTCGCCAAGGCTGGATTGCAATGGCACAATCATGGCCACTGCAGCCTTGATCTGCTGGGCTCCGGTGATCTTTCCACTTCATCCTTCCAAGTAGCTGGAACCACAGGCACACACTACCATGCCCGATAACTTTTTGATTTATTGTAGAGATGAGGTCTCGTCAAGTTGCCCAGGCGGTCTGAACCCCTGGACTCAGGCAATCCTCTCGCCTCCGCCTCCCAAAGTGCTGGGATTGTAGGCATGAGCCACCACGCCCAGCTTACATCTCTATTTTTATTAACATTTTGATCTGAAATTTAGTTCTTTCTTCAATTAGAAATTTAGTATTTTTTTTTACTAACCTTTCCATCTAAAATGGAGTATTTCATTCAGTTGGGCAACGAGCTACAATAGTAGTAGAAGTACCTGTGATTTTATCACCAATGGAATCATAGAAATTTTCAAAGGACTTTATAGTTGTTGCAGAATTCTCAAAATGCCATGTATGCTCATCCTTCAAACTTACAGTAGTTATTAGATTGATTATTGAACCTTGTTATTTAATGTATTAACAAAGAAACACATGTAACACAGATTTGTTTCAAAATCTATTGATAGTTGTATATCAATAGAACTGGTATTCTTTGTAAATCTATGCAATATTTTACGCATTTGATCATATTATTCTGAAAATAGTTTCAATAGAGAGGGAGTTTATGGCTAGGGTCCTAGAGAAGGCGGCACATTGCTCGAGGGGTGCATTTTCGTCTGCACCCTGAATCCTTTGATCCCAGCCTGCCGTAGTCCTTTGAAATGGGGAGGTTGAAGCTTCAGTGAGCTGTTTAGAGCCATGACAGGTTGGGCACCCTGGGAAGAAGGCTCTTCTTTGCACCCCCAGCCCTTCCCTTTAGCTTCCTTCTTATGCTTCCTCCCTCCTCAGCTTCTGGCAAGAGCTTCCGGGAGGAGCAGTGTGAGGCTTTCAACGGCTACAACCACAGCACCAACCGGCTCACCCTTGCTGTGGCGTGGGTGCCCAAGTACTCAGGCGTGTCTCCCAGGGACAAGTGCAAGCTCATCTGCCGAGCCAATGGCACCGGTTACTTCTATGTGCTGGCACCCAAGGTGAGCAGCAGCCGGTGAAGAATGGAGCCGGGACTATGTCTTCCAGGAGCATCTGGCTGAACTGTCTTGTTCTTTCTTTTCTTCCCTCCTTGGGTGCTGCAGGTGGTGGATGGTACACCCTGTACTCCCGACTCCACCTCTGTCTGTGTCCAAGGCAAGTGCATCAAGGCTGGCTGTGATGGGAATCTGGGCTCCAAGAAGAGATTCGACAAGTGTGGGGTCTGTGGGGGAGACAATAAGAGCTGCAAGAAGGTGACGGGACTCTTCACCAAGCCCATGTGAGTTCTGGCCCTGGAGGGTGCTGCAAGGGAGTTGGAGGGGGGCATGAGTGGAATTCCCCCCAGGCATTGGAAGCTTGGGTTCAATTGGGGTGAATGTCAGATCCTAGCCAGTAGCCAGTACTGTGAAGGCCACTCGTATTCCTCTAGGGCTGACATTCATCCACTCATTCGTTCATTCATTCATTCTTTCAGCAAGCAAAGATGAATGCTGTAAGAGGACCCACTTAACAGGAGATTATATTCAGGGAGATGGCAGAGTTCTTAGGGTCTGACTGGTGTTCTAGAGTGAGGCTGACCTGCATTCAGAGCTCAGTGACACATGATGACCTTGGGGCAAGTGGCTCAATCTCCAGAATGTCCTCACTTGTAAAGTGGGAATAGTACCAATATATTCCATGTGTGCTCTTGTGAAGAGTAAAGGAGTTGGTCCAGTACCTGGTGCATAATAAACGCTCGATACTTGTTCATCATGATGAGGCCAAATGTGACAACTGCGCTCTCTTCCTTGGCCTGAGACCCTGGCCTGGGGGATTGGATTGGGGCAAGAATGGCAATAAACTGCCAAGAAACAGCAGCGGCTGGGACTGAGGGAGCCTCCACTTCCTGGGGAATGTGCCTGAGTCTCTTCTCGTCCCGAATCCAGACCTTGGGCTCCCTTGCTTGAGCTTTCTGAGGTCAAGTACATCCTCCTTCAAAAGTCTTGACCTCAATTCCTAAAGAAGTGGGGGCAGGCAGGGCGGTTGAGGTCCTAATTGGGGGTGGGGGGTGGTTGGCCTACTCGGGAGTCCAGGTGCTGATGATGGAAAGGCCTTGGTGGCTATTCTAGAGCCTCCACTGTCCCCCCGAACATGACACCCTCCTCTGAGTCCCTTCCCAATACACAGGGAAGACACCCAGCCCCTTCTCTGGGAGCTCAGACACTGCAGGCTACAGTGTTTCAGGCTGTCCTTCATGGGGACTTGCGAGTGGGAAGGCCACATGGGGACTGGCTTCACTGGTTAAAGGAAGGATCTAGAAGGAGCCTTAGAAATCATTTAGCTTAACCCACTCATTGTACAGATAAGGACACAGGAATCAGAGAGGCTAATTTGCTTACAGTCATCAAAGGACGACTATCTGAACCAGGTTGCATCTCCCTCCCTGCCTCTGGGGCCAGTGTGCTCTTACTGCATTGAGCTTCGTGTCTTGGACATGGGGACCACGAACTTACTTTCTTCTCCTCCTCTTCCTTCTTTTGGGCATCTATTAAGTCCTCACTGTGCATCAGGCACTACGCTACATGCGTTAGGTGCTGTGGCTTTTTAAATCCTCCTTATAGTTCAATGAGGCATGTGTGTTTCTGAGCCCCACTCTACAGGTGAGGAAATGGAGCCTGGAGAAGCTCAGACCAACTACTAAGCAAGGGGCAGTGATGTCTCTGACTTCAGAACTTGTGCATTTATTTCCGTGCTAGATTGCACCAAAAGATACATTTACTGAAAAAAAACCACCACCACCAAAAATCCCCAGACAAAAAACACTGGAGAGTGAGGTCCTTGTGTCCAGGCTTCTGTCTGATGCATTATGCCCCTTTCCCACCCCAGGCACGGCTACAATTTCGTGGTGGCCATCCCTGCAGGCGCCTCCAGCATCGACATCCGCCAGCGCGGTTACAAGGGACTGATTGGGGATGACAACTACCTGGCCCTGAAGAACAGCCAAGGCAAGTACCTGCTCAACGGGCACTTCGTGGTGTCAGCTGTGGAGCGGGACCTGGTGGTGAAGGGCAGCCTGCTTCGGTACAGTGGCACGGGCACGGCAGTGGAGAGCCTGCAGGCGTCCCGGCCCATCCTGGAGCCCCTGACCGTGGAGGTCCTCTCTGTGGGGAAGATGACACCACCCCGCGTCCGCTACTCCTTCTATCTGCCCAAAGAGCCTCGGGAGGACAAGTCCTCCCACCCCAAGGACCCCCGGGGCCCCTCCGTGCTGCACAACAGTGTCCTCAGCCTCTCCAATCAGGTGGAGCAGCCGGACGAAAGGCCCCCTGCACGCTGGGTGGCGGGTACCTGGGGACCATGCTCTGCAAGCTGCGGCAGTGGCCTGCAGAAGCGAGCAGTGGACTGCCGGGGCTCGCCGGGCCAGCGCGTGGCCTCTGCCTGCGATGCAGCCCATCGGCCAGTGGAGACGCGAGCCTGCGGGGAGCCCTGCCCTTCCTGGCAGCTCGGTGCCTGGTCGCCCTGCTCCAAGAGCTGCGGCCGGGGGTTTAAGAGGCGTCCGCTCAAGTGTGTGGGCCACGGAGGCCGGCTGCTGGCCCGGGACCAGTGTAATCTGCGCCGCAAGCCCCAGGAACTGGACTTCTGCATCTTGAGGCCGTGCTGAGTGGGGTCGTCCCTTTCTCCCCCTCACTCTCCACCCCACTGGTGTGCTGGAGTTCTGGTCAGCTGGAGCAGTGGGCAGAAGATGGTGGCCAAGGGCTCACGCCACAGTGTCACCCACATCCAAGGACAAGGACCATGAACTGGGGCGAGAGGTTCCCTCCCCCTTCCTGGACTGGGCAGAGGGAAGCTAGCGAATGCACAGTCTACCTCAGGCCCCGCTCCTCAGGGGCCCGGTTGTGGGGAGAGGCTGCGAGGTGCAGGTGCTGAGCAGAAGATGCGGAGGCCCATTTTCGAGGGACCTGGAGGATGAGCACCTCCCAGGCAGAACTTCAGGGACCCCGGCCCCCACAAGGGAGGCCACAGGCTGCTGGAAGAGCCATGGCCCAGCAGCTTGGCACCCTCAGGTGGCCCCAGGGAGCTCTGAGCCATCTCTGAACAAGGCAGGGTTTTCATGGTGCTTTTAGCCCGCTTTCCTTTTCTGACTGACATGGACTGAATAATACAAACTGGCTGGGGGCAGGTTGAAGCTGAGGGGAGAGTGAGATTAGGTGTCACTGGAACCTGGCTACTCCATTTGGGAAAAGGTGGGTGTGCACAGGGAGTCCTAAGGTTTCTCACCTTCTGCTTTTAGTCTCCCTTAAAGAACCAGCCTCTCCTCCCTCCCATGTCCAAGCGTATGACTATTGGCCTGCCACTTAGGTGTTCCTGAGGCTTTTCAGGGAGAGGGAGACAGAAAGTAGGGAGCCTGCTGTTTTTTTCAAGAGGAAGCTGGCCATTACAAAAAGAGGCTGACTGACACTTGCCAGGGGTGATGGAATCTGTGGCTGAAGTAAGGAGTTTGAGGAAAGTTCTGGAGGGTTCTACTGTGGCTGGGACTGGGCTGAGTGGGTGCTGAACTCTGGGCCTGGCTTTGGGGGATGGGGAGGAGGAGGCTCCAGTTCTGATGGCATCTTTCTCCAGAGATGCACATTATATATAGTCTCATGCTGTAGGCTGTGCATCACCTCAGTGAACCTTGAAAGTGGCCACAGTCCTGTACCCCCCTAGAGTGGAGTGGGACATGCCTAAGAGGACCAGGTACCGAACACCTGCATGCCTGCAACGTAGTCTTCATTCCAACAGCTTTTGCTGTCTGCCTCTGTCACATTGCATCCCCAGGCCTGAGCTTCTCCAGTTGGGAAATGGGGTTCACTGTTTGCTACCTCATATTATGCTCTCTGGGAATCCAGCCCTGTCCTTTCCCTGGGACAGTGGTGACCTGGTCCTTCCACCACACTCAGTTTTCATAGACTGAGCTGCCCACCCAGCCACAGAGATGAGTGTATGGTTCATAGCTTCCTGCTCCCCATGACCCAGTCATCTGCTGGGGCTCCACATACAAAGACGGGGCCTCTTTCTTGAGGTTCCTCAGAAGTAGGCTTCAGGAATCAATGACCTGACCCAGGGACCCCCGGCAGCCACCAGTAGGAACATTTGGAGACCTGTCTATCTTGTAGACATGTCAGGGGAAGACATGTCAGGGGAGCAGGGTCTAGCTCCAAGTGGGGATATATTTTGGGGTTAGAACTCCTTTGGCCAAGCAGGGTATTGTTTAAAGGTGCGGATGCCCCAGGATATACATGGGATATCCTGCTTTGAGTATAGGTAATGACCCCAGGACCTCAGTGGAGAACTTCATTGAGATAAGATCAAAGCATGTGTCTTTTTTGGGAGAGTTCTTTTATGTGGTTTTCCCCTAATAGTCAAAATCCACAAACACGTCAGCCAGTCAGCCAAGCCTCGGGGATGATGATCTCACCCTGATCTAATGCTGGGCTGGAATCTTTGGACGGAGCTCCCACAGGGGCAGAGGCATGCAGCTCTCTGGGGCAGAGCTGCAGTCACCCCCAAAGGATGGAGCGAGGAGGAGTCCCCCTTTGCACCAGTGAGCACCGTGGGGCTGCAGGGACAAAAGGAACCTAGAGCATCAGGCTGAATGGAGCCTTGCTAGCTGACGACAGCACTGTGCCCTGTGCTTGGTGCATCCCCTCCTTGGCATGGAGAGGTGGCATGGGGCCTGTGCAGAATGAGCAGGGGAAGAGGGTGGGTGGGAAGGGAGGTGCCTTCCGTGGGGCATCTGGCCCCCAGCAGAGCAGCTTTTGCCATCAGTCACTTTACAAATCATTTTAAGGAGGTACAACCACTCTTGTTCTTGACACAAGCCAGGCCTCAATGTTCTTTTCTGTTGTGGTGTTTTATCTTGTCCCTTTTTAAAAGAAATATGACCAAGACAGCTTGAGAAATTTGTCTTGTTTGTCTTTGAACATTTTGTTAATCTAACCATGCTCTCCAGGGCTGAGCAGAGATGAGACTCAAGACACAAGTTTCTGGTGATCGAATAAAAAGTTAAGGTGTTATCTCACGTCAGTGGAAGAGAAAGAACATTCTGGAAGCTCCAACAACTTCTTTAGTGGAATGTGGACCAATAAGGCTTTGGGCTCAGGATTCCTTCACCTCTTTTGCCCATCATGTGCACTGATTGGAGGAGTCTGACCCAAACACTCTCTTATGGGCTTTATCGTGCGGGAGGAGGGGTTTGGAAAGAGTTGAGGATAGTTTGAGGAACCTGAGCGTCCCCAGCCTGGGGGTCAGCTCCCAAAGGCACTAGACACTGTCATTTATAGCCCCCCTGCCCTGGTCATTTTGTGTTTGGTTCTTTTGCATTCCGTGTACTGCAGAAGGATGGAAGGACCTGGGTACTGGCTGGGCTGTGTATACTGTGTATACATGGGAGTTGGCTGCTGAGGTGACAACAGCCTACTTCTAATAAAGTTGTAAGTATTTAAAACTCATGTCCTGTCTCTGTGACATCATCTCACTCAACACATGGATTCACCACGACCGTGGAACACTCACTTTGTGCCAGTCATGGTGCTGGGAGTTATGGAGGCAGCAGTGACCATGGCAGGCACAGTTCTGGCACAGACCATGGCAGGCACAACAGGTGCAGCTCCCACGTTAGCTGAGGGGCCAGAGCCCAAGTCAACAAGCCAAGAGACAGTGTCATGACAGGCTATGGTACATTGAAGAAGAAATCAACTGATGCTAAGGAGCGAGCAAGTTTGGGTTTAGGTGTCTGTGGGTGGTGTGTAGAGTGATCAAGGAAAGCCTCAGATAGGATAGGAGAACTGAACTGAGACTGAAGGATGAGACAACAGCCTTTCAGGAGATGGGATGGGAGCTTTTCAGCTGACGAGCCAAATAGGCTAGGCTTGGAAGCCAGTGGAGAGGGGTGCAAGGAGGGTCTGAGAGAGTCCTACCTTGGTGAGGAGGGGTGAGGTACAAGAAGAGGCCAGAGGGACCCCATCATGTAGGGCTTCCAGCCACCTGCCTTAGGAGGAAACCTATTTCCTGAGGGAAAGATTCATTTTCTTTGGGGGAATGTTTCCTTCTTCCTGGTTCTGTTTGGCTCTGGCAATTTTAGCAAATATATAGGCATGAGAGAGAGAGGAATCACATATTTTAAAGAACATCTAGAAACTTATGCTGGTCCCAGATCTGAGATCCTCTCTTGAGATCTCATTTCTTATCTACAAAGTGAGAAGGGTAGATTTAATGTTCTGTTAGGCATTTGATTACTTGATCTCGTTTTGGGGTTCGGAAAGGAATGTTTCTCATTTTGACTTTCCGGCAAGGCAAAGCAATGGGGGAATGACTTCCTCATAAGCTGGGAAAGCCACCCCTTGAGGCATGAGTGAAGGACCAGGGAGGGGACCATGGACCAAGTTTTAGCACTTGATAGAAGATTCTGGAAGAAGGATGAACCAGCCAGAAGAGACTGTGTGACTCTATGAGCTAGGTGGAGGCCTGGAAGGGACAGGCACAGTCTGACCCAAACACTCTTATGGGCTTTGGGTTCATGTCTAAGCTGGGAGTCAGCAACTGTAGGATCTTTGTAAAATTTACCTGAGACATTGTCATATTTCTGGGGTTACTTTTGTGACCCCTTTTGTTTCCCTTTGTAGCAATTGCTGGTGAACCCTTTCTGAGGAAAAGGTCCCCTGGGCTGTTTGGGGGGTCAGCAAATAAAATGAGCAAGCAGAGGAGGCTGGTTTCCACCTGACATCTCAGCCTGGAGGCTCGGGAGATCTCCAGCATAGGTAATGGGAGTAGCAATGGATCTGCCTATATTGTTAAGCTTCCTAGAGAAGGAAGGAGAAGTTTCCTAACCTTACTAGCTTTGAAGAGAGGCAGGAACAATTTCCGTTGTAATCCATCCTCGTGAGGGGAATGTGTTCTTGCCTCAGTGAGGAAAAACTTCAATAATTGCAGAAAGGGCTCGACCTCCTGGATCATGCTCCTCCTGCTTAGCAAGCCCTGGCCAGTCTGTAAGCCTCACCTTCTCGCCCACCAGAAGGCTGCTCTGGCACAGCCAAGGACAGCGTGTGTGACCCAGGAGTTTTTCTGTTGCCGTTTGGCTTGTGTCCTGCCCTCGGTGGGTGAGTCAGTCCCGAAACCTGAAATCCCAACAAGTTCCAGAAGAGCAGAACATCTCCCCTCAGGCTCTTCAGATGCCACTGCCACCATGACACCCCTGAGCCCACGGCAGCTGTTGAGAGGGCTGCAGAGAAATGTTTGCTGATCCAAACATGAGACTGTGGAGGCAAGAGCAGCTGGGCTCTCACCTTCCCCTCCCACCACAGGCACCCAGGCACTCCCATCCACCCCTTGGTGCTCCGCTGGGTGGCCCTTTGTTCTCCTCCCCTGTGCTGTGGTCAGTAATGTAAATCACATTCCACACACTGACCAGAATGTTGTATGTTGTTAAGGAGGAAATAAAAGTTTCTGACCTCCAGAGGCATTCCAAAGAAGAAACAGAACTATTTGTTTTCAAAGGAGAGACGTTTTGGCAGACAGGACAAGATAGAAGGAAATGAAGAGAGTAGGGCATTCCTCAGGAAAAACTGAATTTGGGAAAAGGGTGAAGATATTGTCATGGTGAATGATGAGATTTCAACTGCACCCCTGGGTTGTTACAAACAATCCCTTCTTCTCACCACCTCCCCCAACCTGGCCACAGTCCTAAACAGTATATAGGAGCTGAGCCACTGCTGTTCCAGACTTCTGACCAACTGTTCAGATGACCACATGGGACTAAGATTCTAGTCTCAGTGGGAGGACCCATCACCTCTGCTATGGGCAATTGAGCAGATACTCTGTTTTTTTGTTTTTATTTTTGTTTTTTTTTTGAGTTGGAGTCTTACTCTGTTGCCCAGGCTGGAGTGCAGTATCACACAACCACTGCAGCCTCGACCTGCTGGGTTCAGGCGATCCTTCTGCTTCCACTTTAACCTTCCAAGTAGCAGGAATTACAGATGTGCGCCACCACACCTGGCTAATTTTTTGATTTATTGCAGGGACGAGGTCTCTCCATGTTCCCTAGGCTAGTCTTGAACCCGTAGGCTCAGGCAAACCTCTCGTCTTAGCCTCCCAAAGTGCTGGGATTACAGGCGTGAGCCAGCCACCACGCCCAACAAGTAGATACTCTTGAGGTGGTTTTGTTGTTGAAATTTTTGAGAAAATAGCCTTCGGGAGTCCTATGGAAATGTGTTCAGGAGGATGACGAGCTCTCCAAGAACCCTCTGTGGTGCATGGGAATCTTGCTCTGAAGCTACAGTTACACCCAGCACCTAGCCCAGGGCTTGGGACGTAACCAGTGGTCAATGAGTATTTGTAAATAGAGGCTTCCCTGGGAATATGTACAAACCAAGAGGGATGAAGGAGCTTGCCTCCTCTGAAAGTGTGAGGATACTTCTCGGAGCAGGCGTTTTTCTATCCACATACTTGGTCCTGTTGACCTTCACAACCACCCTCGTGCTAGTGCTCCTTGCAGTCCTTTGCTCGACTCATTACATACGCTTGTCTTGAGGATCTCATGATCCTTCACTGCTTCAGTGGAAACTGACATATTGATGGCTCCTCAGTCTGTAAGCCTCACCCTCTTGCCCACCTGTGCTCACCCAGACTCTACTCCAGCACGGACCTCCAACATCTCATCATTCATTTAGTCACATGACTTGATTCCACTTCCAGAGTGTCTTCAAACTTGGTCCCCTTCTTCCCTTCCCATGGCAGCTGCTTCAGTGCAGGCCAGCATCTCAGCTGGAGCATGTCAGTAGTCCATACCTGGCTTCCCTGGTTCACCTCTAAGACGAGAGGATTGCCTGATTCATCTCCTTTCAGTCTGTCCTTCACGAATGACTTTTAGACTCAGCAGTAGGTACCCTATCTCAAACTCTCATGACACCCTCTGTGTCTTCTCACATAGTGTTAATTGCTTATCTATCTCTTCAGTTACAGGCTAGGAACCTTGAAATGAGCCTTAATTGTCCCTGTACTTAGTAAGTGCTTGGCACACAGTAATAATATAATGATAATAGCCATCACTCAGTATTAACTATGTATAAGCATTTTGTTAAGGTCTTTATCTGTCTTATTTGTTGTTCATGACAACATTACAAACTATATTCTGTCATTACCCCCCTTTACATATGAAGAAGGTGAGAACCTAAGATGTTAGGAACCATGTATATGTTCCTCCAACTTATAAATGGCAGAGTTAGGGTTCTGAACTCCATATTTATTGAATGAGTCTTAGAATGAACCACTTGTCCTGCTCCTCAAGGGGCTCACAATTTGTTAGGGAGACAGGCACAAGCAAATGATGATGATGATGCAGTGTGAGAAATGCTATAACAGAGGGATGTTTATAGATCTATGGCATTATACAAGAAGCTATTGCAGTAAACACTTTGAGTGGATCTGGGAAGACCTCACAAAGGAAATGATGCTTGAACTGAGTCAGGAAGAATGAATAGAATTCGTTGGGTAGATAAGGAGAATCCTCAAAGTGTAATCACATGCCCAGTGGCATAGGAAGTCAGAAATGGAAACAGCTTGGTACAGCTGGATTATAGAATGCATGGGAAAGGGTGGTGGCCTTAAAGGTTGGGCTGAGCCGGGCTGGGGTCTGATCATGAAAGACCTTCCATGCGATGTTGAGGAGTTCGTGCTTTGTTTGGTAGGTAGCATAGAGCAACGAAAGGGTTTTATTTATTTTTTTTAGTTGGAGTCTCACTCTGTTACCCAGACTGGAGTGCAGTGGCAGACTCCCGGCCACTGCAGCCTCGACCTGCTGAGCTCCAGTGATCCTTCCGCCTCAGCCTTCCAAGTAGCTGGAACTACAGGCGTGCGCTACCACGTCTGGCTAACAGAAGGGTTTTAGATCAGTTTTAAAAATCAGATAAGATTTTAATTAGCTCATGGGGATTGGCAGTTGAGGGAAACTGCTAGGGGAGGGAGAGGCACACCTCATCAACAAGGGTACCTGCATAATCAATATTTGTATACCTAACCCTGAATTGTACCCCACATCTTTAAAATTAAAAAGAAAAAATATATATAAATAAAAATAAAATAAAATAATACAAGAATTTTTTTTTAGTTAGCTCACAACACTAGTGAGCTGGTAGCAAGAAGGGATTGGGATAAGAAAAGACTGTTGGCAAAAAGATCAAGTAAGAGGCTCCTCCAGTAATCCACGTTTAAGATCACGAAAACCTGGCAGTGTAAGTGGATTGGAGAGGATGACATAAATTCTAGAAATTTATAGGAGAAGTATGAGCAGGTCTTAGAGCTAACTGTGTGCAGAGTATGACAATAAAAGAAGTGTCAGAGGAAATGCAGATTAATGCGTTCCAGCTCAACAACTTCCTTGCCTTACAAAAGAAGTATAAAATTAGGCCATTCCTCGACACATGGACATGACCATGCAACAGGGTAGGGGAAAAGGGGATACACTTGATTTCCTCTTGGGGTGAAGTTTATAAAATATAGTACTGCTGGGATTCAGAGGTATGGGATGACTGATGCTTTCTCCTGTTGCTCCTTGCTTCCTACATACCTCCTTACTCACTGCCTTAGTTCCTGGCATCACACCCCCCTCTAATCTTAGTTCTCTTAGTTAGCTTGGCACCAAGAAGACAAAAGAAGACACGGGAGGTTGAAAGGAAAAAGGATAGAGAGATAAGAGGAAACAACAGAGATAGTTCACATACACTGGTGTGAAAGCAACCGTATGGTATTTCAAATGTATTTCAGCATAGGTCATATAAACAGATTTATTTTTTAATATACCCCCTGTATCTTTCAATTAACCATACATTGTGCATAATATATTTCAATACTCGTATCTCAGGATGGGAATAGCAGAAACATATGTTAACGGAGTTATGTTAACTCTAGGGACAGTATCACTGGGTTATGAGATATTATGGCTCCACATGTTTCAGCAACATATGTTACCCATAAGGAACCCTGTGGCTTTCATGTGTAACACACTGTGGACTGGATTGGCAAGAGGATCGGAGTCAGGCTGAGGAAAATGGAGATCTTCTGAATGAGAGGGTTTATGTATTATATCTGGGCAACAAAACCTTCCTGAAGCGATTTGGCTAAATTTCCTTGCTGCTCAATCTCTATCTGAAATGGGGATTCCAGTGGTTTGTGTCACTGCTGTTTTCTCCCCACAGCCCTGGGAAAGTGTGATACATGTAGATTGTCTTTGAGATCACTGGATAAATACCTAATTGCTGGATGGGAAAGTTTCTCCTAGTTTCCCATGAATCCAGGGCAGTGTCTTGGTAAGGGCACTTTGTTCTTATTTCTTTAAAAGTCACCTATTTAGACATGGCTCAGGTGACCTGGACAACCACACCCCCGAGAGACAGGAGATCCGGGCTTCTGTCTCGGCTCTGCTAGCATTGGGCCCAGTGACCTTTTGCAGATGTCTTGTCTTCTTTGGGCATCCATTTCCTTGTTTGTTAGTTGAAGCATTGGACTTGGTTATTAATTACATGATCCTTTTCAAGCCCTAAGGAAGACTCATTGATTTCATAAATTGAAAAAAAATCTCAGCTCAAAGGGTATTTTCTATTTCTTTTTTTGAGTTGGAATCTCATTCTGTCACCCAGATGGGAGTGCAGTGGCTGCTCCCAGCCACTGCAGCCTCGACCTGCTGGGCTCCGGCGATCCTTCCACCTCAGTCTTCCAAGTAGCTGGAACTACAGGCGCGCGCTACCACGCCCAGCTAATTTTTGATTTATTGTAGAGATGAGGTCTCGCAAGTTGCCCAGGCGGGTCTCAAACCCGCAGGCTCAGGCAATCCACTCACCTCAGCCTCCCAAGGCACTGGGATTACAGACTGAGCCACCGAGCCTGGCCTCCAAGGGGATTTTCAAAAGCTCTTGTCTGCTACTTCTTTTTGAAACAAAAGGAGATGTAGTTTTTGGAAATTTCCATGCTTCTTCACCCCTATTTGGAACTTCCTCGCTCAAGGCATATCAACCTGCTCTTCCATATGTAGACAGCCCTCCAAAGAATAACTGTTTGAGAAATTTCAGTATATAGATTAGCTTCTGCAGTTTCCTTCGTTCCTCTGGACTTTTTGGAGTAATTTTAGATGTCAGTGATCAAGAGAGATACATAAATATTTCTATTTCTTCCCTTCACTTTTCATGCCCATACCTAGCACACAAAATGTGTTTTGAACTCTGCACTGCCGCCCAGTGGGTAGCTCTCATCACTGCATTTTCTTTGTACTGCTCCTTGGGGAAAGAAACCTGGGCTCCTTCTGGAAAGCGGTACAAAAAGAAGGCCCCTTCGGTTGCCAACGAAGGACTTTCAACACCCAGACACTGTTAAAGTGCTTATATGTTGTCTATATGTGTTTATAGGTTATAAGTGTTTATCTGTTACATGTTGTTTGTCCTCATAGCAACTTGATGAACTACATTCTATTATTAGTCCCATTTTGGAGATTAGAAAACTGACGTTTATAAAAGTTAGTAAGTGACTACCAGTTGGCTTGCTAGAATTTAGGACTAGAAACAGTAAGAATGGCTACTCCTGGGCCTCTTATATTACAGAGATTCTCAACAGCTAAGTTTCTTGTCTCAAGCATCAGAGAAGGATGGGTTAGTGGTGGATGGTAGTTTCGGTTCTGTTCAAGAACTGTCTATTGCAGTGAGTGCTTTGAGCTGTGAGGGATAAGAAAGGTCTACAGTCCAGGTCAAAAGATTGTGTATAAACTTAGGAAATAAATGGTGTAGAGCAGTCCCAACAGTTTTACAAAGGAGGAGGAGCTGAAATGAATGAGGAAAAGCATAGATCTGAATTGGAGGCTGGAGAGGACAGCCTGCAGATCGTGTGGGGGGACTTGAAGGGATAGTCTCCTTGACACAGGGCTTGTGTCTTGATCTTTTTATTTTCCTCCCCCTTTTCAATATTTTATGTTACTATTTTCTCAGTGAATTCCAGAAGTATGACAAGACATAGGATCTGCACTCTGAAAGGTCATTGTCTAATGTTGAGACTGTACAATTGACCAGAACAAGAACAGAGGGGAGGGATGGAAAACTGAGAACTCTGTGGAATGTGAAGAGGTTGGCTTGGGGCAGAGGTGTTGTGCCTGAGAGGTGTGGTGGGCAAGAAGGGTGTAAAACCAGATCGTGGGGGGGGGGGCTTGAGTTCTGCCCAGCAGGTTGGGGTTTTATGCTGAGGCATAGCAATGGAGAGGCTGGTGTCTAAACAAGGAAATCATATTCTGAAATCATGTGGTATTGACTTTTTAGGGAAGAGAAATGTGGAGAGGAGACTACAGATGTATATGCTTTGTGCCAGAAATGAGTCTCTGCGTTAATGCATTGAGCTCTTTGAAACCAACTGTGGAGAATTCTCCAATACTGTCACATTGCTGCCAGTCTCCACCCAGAACTATTCCTGGAGGGATTCAGCAATGACAACAATGACATATTTAGCAATAACAACCATGTCACTTTCTAGGGTGTTTAGTGTGGTCTCTACAAGTTTAAGGAATTGCTTAGGGAGCTCAAGAGACAATGAGCCCTAAACAGAAACTTGAGGCAGAACAGGTTCCTTGACTTCTATGTGGTGGAGGGCTCTGTCATTTTTCAGAGTTAAGTATGTGAGTAACTCTTCTCCCTGCCCCCTTTTTTAGTTCCCTCTCTATAAAAAAGGTCAAATGAATTGTGTGACATAGAAAGGAGAGCAGAAAGCCAATTTAATGCAGGGAAAGAACTGTGATGAATTATTTAACAAACTACATGCACGCAAAACTCAAGGTTGCTAGGCAATGTGTACTGACTTATAAGATATGCTTGTTATTTGACATAAGAACTCCTCTTTAACGAATCTAATCTATAAAAAAATTTGCCTGTAAATATGCAGGAATATACCTATAGGAATGTTCATCATAGCATTGTTTACAATTAAAAAAGAAGAATAAAGAAAAAGGAGAGAAGGACGAAAAAAATATAAAGAAAGTGAGAGATAAAGGACTTAGGCAAGAGAATTATTTAAAACAATTATGATGCATTTATAAGATGGAATCATATATGGCAATTAAAAAGAAATGTAATATAGTTATATTCTAATTTGCCAGAACAGCTGTAATAAGGAACACAGATTGGGTGGCTTAACAATAGAAATTAATTTTCTCACAATTCTGGAGGCTAGAAGTTTATGATCAAAGTGTCAGCAAAGGGCTGATTACTTTTGAGGTCTCTTTCCTTGACTTGGAGATGGCCGTCTTCACATAATCTTCTCTGTGTGTGTCTGTATTTTCATCTCTTTTTTCTTATAAGAATGCCAATCATATTGAATTAGGGTCCATCCTAATTACCTCATTTTAACTTAATTACCTCTTTAAAGGCACTGCCTCCAGATACAGTCATATTGAGGTATTGGGGATTAGGGCTCATTGTACTAATTTTGGGGACACAATTCAGGTTCCTGGAATTGTTAAAAATAAGCAAGTTGCAGGTCACTATAATAAGCATGATATCATTTTGAAAACAAACAGTATGTAATAATATGTATGTATGTGTAACCAAAAGCATTTGGAAGAACACATGCTGAACATTAAATAGTGGAAATTGGTGAGACAGTGGGGGACATCGTGGTTACAGGAATGCAACAGTGTAGGAATGGACTATGGTGAATTTTCCCCATTTCTTCATTGCATGGATTTCATTTTCAATGTTTTATTTTTGGTATTAAGAGCATATACTTGGGCTGTGCTCAGTGACTCAGCCTGCAATCCCAGCACTTTGGGAGGCCGAGGTGAGTGGATTGCCTGAGCCTGTGGGTTCGAGACCCACCTGGGCAACTTGGTGAGACCTTGTTTCTACAATAAATCAAAAATTAACTGGGCGTGGTAGCACATGCCTGTAGTTCCAGCTACTTGGAAGGCTGAGGCAGAAGGATTGCTGGAGCCCAGCAGGTTGAAGTTGCGGTGGCCGGGAGTGTGCCACTGCACTCCAGTCTGGGCAACAGAGTGAGACTCCAACTCAAAAAAAAAAAAAAAAAAAGAGCACACACTCTACATTCAGATTGTTTG
Source organism: Tarsius wallacei (assembly GCA_963574415.1). Classification (NCBI taxonomy): domain Eukaryota; kingdom Metazoa; phylum Chordata; class Mammalia; order Primates; family Tarsiidae; genus Tarsius; species Tarsius wallacei. The sequence continues at coordinate 7,157 of CAUYQG010100846.1, read as the reverse complement.
ACTCTTAATTTGAGCACAGGCTTAAGTTCTGACTTTGACCCTTTGTAATGGCTTTTCTAAACCTCTGGAACTACATTTATAATGGAGAAAATAATAAGATTTTTGTGCCAGATTAGATCATGAAAGTGATGCACTAGGCATAGTGCTTGGCGCCAAGTAAGACCAAGGAATATTAGCTATTTTTCTTACTATGGTAATAAAGGAAAAAAGCTCTCCTTTGCAATTTATGGTAAAGAGGTTCTTAATTCCAGAGTGTTGTTAAATCCTGTGTAATTTAATTGAGCAAATAATTGAAAATCAACTGTATATGCAAGGCACTGCACTAAAATGTACAGAGGAATGGAAGGCAGTTGTGCTCACCACTATACCACCAACACACTTTGTACAGAGGAATGAAGGTAGTCAGACCAACATCTTCCTTTGTCTATAAAATAACCCTAATTCAGAGGGGTATTGTGAAAGTTTAATAAGGAATTATCTGTAAAACACTTGGTAAGAACTTAATATATGACAATGTTTGTTGTTGTAATTTGCTTCTCTTTTGCAGTAAAACCTACTAAGAAAATTAAGGTTAGAGGGTAGTTCAGGAAATACAGATTCAGGAAAAATTACTTAAGAGAAGTGTCACCAAGCTGTACAGAGCCTAGCTCATTCCAGACATCTCTAGAAGCAGATAGGAATACCTGTCATGGCTGGTCAGGATGCTGTCTGCCAACACTAGTCTGTAAGGTTTTCCCCTCTATATTTCCTTTTTGAGACCAAGCACTTCTTTATAGCTTTGCCACAGAGATAAGTTATAGTTGATTAGGTCACTGTCCCAAGCCAAGAGATTGACTTCTTTTTAACATTTGCTTCTCGGTCAGATGGATTATTTCTGAAAGGTTCCTACAGATTCTTGTCTCTTTTCCCTGTGTCTTGTTAGTCCACAATGACACTTGGCCAATGACACACAGTGGCCATTGCCAGTCAGTAGTAATGGAGATGTCCTGTTCCTGGGCTCTGCTCTCTTGGTCTCATGAACAGGCCCAGGCCCTTCATCTTCATGTCCAGAGTACGTGTCCATCCTGACCACATCTTCTCATGGCATGCACACCTGAGCCTGCGTGTCCTGCCACTGCCATCCGAGTCCTCTGCTCCATCCTGAGAGACTGGCTTGGCAAGCCCAACTTGACAGAAAAGAAAAGAAGAAAAGAATATTTGAGCTACATATGGGGAACTATTTTATTTCTTCTTCTTTTCCTTCTTTCCTTTGGGGAAAGTTGTGTGGAGTTGGCTTTTTTAGTGAGAGATGAGGAGAGAGGAATATATACTTATAGGCTTTGGGCCAAGGGCCGTGGAGGGGGGAGAAATCTGGAGAAAGGGACCAGGAGGGGCCTGAGGAGAGGTGCTGTGGCACTGAGGGAGAGTCATCCTATCTGTTGACGGGCAAGCACCCATGGAAACAGGCTTAGGTGACAGTTCTTGAGGGCCAAGTCACCTGGAGGGGAGTCTGTGGGGCACCAGGCAGCTGAGGTGAGAGAGGGCTGAGGCGCAATAATTCAGCTCAAAGATAAGGGTCCAAACCCCAGTTCACCACCTTGTGAACTATGTATGACTTGGAGGGATTTTTCTTCCTCCTGTGCTTTGGCTTACTTATCTGTAAACAGAGATAATAGAAGTAACTGGCTAAGTGTGTTGAGGGCACTAAGTGAGATACATCAAGAAAAGCACCCAGAACGCTGAGTGCCTGGCTGTGTACTCATCACCCCAAGCGTGTAGTGTAGGCACGAGGGCCAGAGTGACTAGGAGCGCGGGCATGAGAAAGAGGGGTCCTCCTACATCTGCAAGTCTTTTCCCCTTCTGCCTCTTGTATCTTGTGTTAGTCAGTTTCTTAGTGGACAACGTTCCTCGCCAGCAAGTTTATTTTCCCAATGCCCCAGACTTGGGAGCTGGTAACTTCTTGAGCATCAACCTCGAGGTCCCCTCTGGGGGAATCTGCCTGGCTATGGGTTGAATCTTACTGGTTCTGGACAGGCATGCCCAACTGGCAGAGAAATGTGCCTCAGCTACAACTGTCACCGGGTCATAGCAGATTCCCCCTCTTGTATTAGGCCTCTCACTGCAGAAGAACGTGGGCCAACAGCTTCTCAGTTTTCTGCCTATGCAAGACCCGGTCCTTCTTGGACTTTCATGTTGGAAATATGAAGTGTGACTTCCCTTGCCTGGGGAAGCCTGAGCCAACGAGGCTGGGCTTATCTCTTTACTCAACACAGTGTTTGTTTTAGGAAAATCAAAGCATACTCTCTTTCTGCTTTCTTCAAAGGGAAGAAAAGAGCAAAGCTGGCTGCTGCTTGGGGAAAGGGGATTGCTGAGCTCCAGGGCATGGGGGAGGAGGGTGGAGAGGGGGTCAGATCAGAGTTTACTTCTTAGTCTGTTACCTCTGGGCCAGGCATATCCCTTTCTTGCGCCAATTTTTTTTTTTTGGAGTTGGAGTCTCACTCTGTGGCCCAGACTGGAGTGCAGTGGCCGCTCCTGGCCACCGCAGCCTCGACCTGCTGGGCTCCGGCGATCCTTCCGCCTCAGCCTTCCGAGTCGCCGGAGTTATAGGCACGCGCCACCACGCCCGGCTGATTTTTTGATTTATTGTAGAGATGAGGTCTTGCCAAATTGCCCAGGCGAGTCTTGAACCCGCGGACTCAGGCAATCCACTCACCTCAGCCTCCCAAGGCGCGGGATTACAGGCTGAGCCACGGAGCCCGGCTTCTTGCGCCAATCTTTATGGAACTAGATTGTATCAGTATACCTCTGCAGCGTGAAGTTTCTTTGAACTTGGCTCTGGGAGAAGAGGGTTCACCCTCTCCACGCTCCTCTCACTCCCAGGTCACAACCTTCACCTCCAGCATTGTTGAAGCCCCTCCTGCATGGCGGAATCTGAGGCTGCTGGCTCCTCCTCACTGGGCCACCCCTTTTCATTCCTTAGTGTCTGCAGAAGCCTTGGCTTCCCTGGAACATTATCCCTCTTTTCCTCCCATTCCCCTCCTTCTCTTTCCTTCTTCCCATCCCAGACCCACCAGTCCCTGGGGACAGCATCATATTCTCCCTCCTCCACTCCAGGGAGGGTCAGAGCCCCTGTCCACCCCTCCCCTCCCCACTTGCACTGAGGGTCAAAGTTTCTTGTTGCAGCCATTGAGGGAGCTAAGCCCAGCCACCGGGATGGGAACAATTGACTCATTGTTTGAGGTGCTTCTAGGATCATTCAGAATCCACTGGGTCACAGGCTTCCCTCAGCCAGGACTTGGGGACAAGGCCTATGTGTGAACTCTGGAAAGCTACTTGGAGCCTCATGGGGCCGTTGGTCACAGCAGCAGCAATGAGTAGACAGTAACTTCTGGATAGTGCATCCCAGGCCTCAAATCACTTTTCACATCCAGAATCTTGTGTGATACATGTCTTAAAAACATATTTACGATGGATATTTTCAAAGACACAAAAGCAGAGAGACGAGAACAACAGAGGCCCAGGTACTCATCATCCAGATTCAAAAAGCCTCCACTTTCTGGTGTGGATGCTTCCTCAACCCCATTGCCCCACCTCCCCAAGCAATATTCTTCTCTTTAACTTGCAAACAATTGATGACTTTTTAGATCAATTTGTCACATGCCCTTCTGCCACAGGAAACAGGAAACCAATGCTGTGATCATGGCTTATTATTATGGCTTGTGTTTTACTCTCAGGAGTCATGATCTGTTTTAATAAAGACCTCAATTCAATGGCAAAGTATTGTCAGAAAAAACAGCCCAACCGCATGCCAGATTGAAAATAGTTGTTTTAGGCAGGCATTTTCCTACGTCCAGTCAGACAAAATTAAATAATGATGTGACTGGTCAATGGATGCAGCTGCTCGGTGCTGGGTGTTGGCTGGGAACTAGCTCTTTGCTTGAAACCCTTTCTTCACCAAAAGCAGGGCTTCTCTAGATCAGGAGGTCTTCAGCAGCCTTGCTGATTTCATGATAGCACCATCAAGGATCTTGCCCACGTTGTTATTCATCAGCTTGTTTAAGGGAACGACACCATAGTCCCTTCTAGTAGGCAACCCTGGGAAAGGGTGTGTCTTTTTTTCACAGCTGGTATGATCTTTTTTTCCCTAACAATGAGAACCTTGACCACCGCATGATTTGCTTTTTGCCTTGGCTACCAGGAAGCTTAGTGCTGAATTTAGAGCTCAGTGAGAGTGACTATTTTACCTGTGATTTCAGTTAACTTATCTCCCCCATTTCCTCGACAATATCTAATTTCTGCTTTTTATCTTTATGAGCACAAGGGTTTTATGGTACCCAACCCTCACTTTCGTTTCTTTAAAATCAAGAGTGGGAAGTTAAAAACAAAAGCAAACAGAAGACGATTGCACCTTCCCTATGATCCTTGTCCACAGGAACTTTGCTGGTGAGAAACCCAAAGGGATTAAAGTACTAACCCAAGATCACTCGCTCCGGAAGTGGTAATCAGATCTTGCATATATGTAGTACATTTATGCTTTTACAAGGGCTTCTTCATATCTTGTCTCAGTTTGTTCTTGATTTATTCTTTCAACAAATTCTTACTTCCCACTTTATTTGTGTCATAGTAGGTGCTATGGGTGGACTGATAAAGATAAAATAAGCACTTGTCTTTAGGAAATTTATAGTTTAATAAGGAATATCAGACCTGCTTATCTAATTATACCAAGATAAAAAGGGTGGGAGTGTTTTATGTAAAATTTATTGGAGTCGGGGGAGGAAGAAGTTATCTGAAGATAAGAAATGAGGATAGACAGTTGGCATTTAAGCTGATTATTGAAGGTGAGGCAAGGTGTGAACATATGGACATTTTATTCTTGCTATTGTGGTCATTTTATAGAGGATGAAATCAATATAGAGGGAGGAAGGAAGTTTTCTCTACTCACCCAGTTAGAAGTTATGACTTCCATAATCATCCTATCTGCCTACCCATGTTGAGGGTTGAATCTGTGGCTTTTGGGCAACTGAAGTTAAATATATTTGTTCTTACATGACAGCTACAGTCTTGCCTCATAATGACATTTTGGTCAAGAACAGACAGCATATACAACAGTGGTCCCATAATATTATAACGGAGCTGAAAAATTCCTATCATCTAGTGCCATCATTGCCATCTTAACGCCACAGTCCAACATATTGATAATAAATGACTATGTTGCTGTTTTACTTATTGATTCTACAATACTTTTTTATTGTTTTTTATTGTTTTAGAGCATATTCCTCTATTCACAAAGAAAAAGCTAACTGTAAAACGGCCTCAGGCAGGTCCTTCAGGAGGGATTCCAGAAGAAGATGTTGTTATCATAGGAGATGACTGCGCCATGCGTGTTATTGTCTTCGAAGACCTTCCAGTGGGACAAAGTGTGGAGGTGGAAGACAATGATATTGCCCTGTATAGGCCTAGGCTAATGTGTGTGTTTGTGTCTTAGTTTTTAACTAAGAGTTTAGAAAGTAAAAAAACCCAAACCAAAATAAATAAATAAATAATACAAAAAAGCTTATAGAATAAAGATATAAAGAAGGGAAGTATTTTGTACAATGTGTTTGCTTTTGAAGCTAGGTGTTATCACAAAAGAGTAAAAAAGTTACAAAGTTTATAGTTACAGCTGTGAGCATGCCACTGCACTCCAGCCCGGGCGACAGAGTGAGATTCCAACTCAAGAAAAAAAAAAAGTTACAGTAAGCTAATTAATGTTAATTTATTGTTGAAGAAAAACATTTAAAAATAAACTCAGTGTAGCCTAAATGTACAGCGTTTATTAAATCTATAGTAGTGTACAGTAATGTCCATTCACTCACAACTCACTCACTGACCCACTCAGAGCAACTTTTTGTTCTTCCAACTCCATTCGTGGTAGGTGCCCCATGCAGATGTACCATTATTTATTTTTCTACTATATTTTAACTGTACCTTTTCTAAGTTTAAATATGTTTAGATACACAAATAGTTACCATTGTGTTACAGCTGCTGACTGGGCACAGTGGCTCACTGCTGTAATCCCAGCACTTTGGGAGACCGAGGTGGGAGGATTGCTTGAGCCCAGAAGTTTGAGACCAGCCTGGGCAACATAGTAAGACCTCATCTCTACAAAAAAAAAAAAAAAATTAGTCAACTGTGGTTAGATGTGCCTATAGTCCCAGCTACTTGAGAGGCTGAGGTGAAGGATCAGCTGAGCCTAGGAGGTGAAGGCTGTGGTGAGCCGTGATCTTACCACTGTGCTTCAGTCTGTATGACAGAGTGAGACTTTGACTCAAATGAAACAAAACAAAACAAAACAAAACAAACAGCCAAAAACAATTGCCTACAGTATTCAGCACTGTAGCATGCTATGTAGATTGGTTGCCTAGAAGCAATAGACTGTACCAGATAGCCTAGGTGTGATAGGCTAGACCTAGGCTAGACCAAGGCTAGACCATCTAGGTTTGTATAAGTACACTCTATGATGTTTGTACAATGACACAATTGCCTAATGAAGCATTTCTCAATACGTATCTTTAAGTGACACATGACTGTACTCAATTAATGGTATTTAAACTGCCAGAGCACAAGCCTTGATATTTAGGGCAGTACTTTTTTATTTGCAAGGGACAAAAATTGTCTTGAGCTGACTTGGAGCAAAAAGGGGGAAATTCACGGAGGCCACTGAAGGAAACTGCTGAAGTGTCTCAGATAATTTAAGGAAGGGTTAAAGCTGAGGCTTGCCAGCATTTGGTGTTTTAAGTTCTAATGGGAATGCAGTCGTATCTCATTGTTATTTTAATTTGCATTTCCCTAATGATGTATGATGTTGAGTATCTTTTCATATCTTATTTTCTATCTGTATATTTTTGATGATGAGGTGTTCCCTCTGGTCTTTGCTCCCCCCCCCCTTTTTTTTAAGTGAAAAAGCAGGATTCATTGAGAGGACAGAAAAGCTCCCACAGTAGGAGGGGACCCCAAGGGGTTACCCCCATTCTTAAATTGGGTTATTCATTTTTTTATATTGGTAAGTTTAAAAAATTCTTTATATATTTTGCACAATAGTCATTCATGAGATATATCTTTGGCAAATATTTCTCCTAGTCTGTGGCTTGTTTTCTTATTCTCTTGACAGTGTATTTTGCAGAGCAGAAGTTTTTTTT
>CAUYQG010100845.1:0-12658 GCA_963574415.1 Tarsius wallacei | reverse complement strand
GTTGTGAGATCCCAATAATATGCTTAAAAACCTTAGCCATTGTTTTTCCTCATTACAATCCTCTCTTAACTCACTTGACGTTCTGGGACATTTTAATGGATTTAGTGAAAAAGAATCTGAGAAAGGAACAAAGGTATTAGTGCTCAGCTTCAGCGTGTCAAAATAGGTTCCTCAGATACGCTACAAGGACCATAGACACGAGGGCAAAAGTTTTTAATTTGGAAGAGCAGGATGTCTGAGCATCAAAAGTCAGTGTCTGTGAGAGGTCACTCAGTATTATAGACTCTAGTTCCATCCATTTTGCTGCGAAATTAATGATTTCGTTCTTTCTTATGGCTGCGACAGTGGTGGGAAACGATGCGGGGGTGGGAGGGATAGGGGAAGCAACTAATGGCAGTAAATACCTGTCTGGGGATGGGGGGACACTTCTTACAAACAAGGGTGCCTGAACGAGACATATTTGTGTACCTAACCCTTAAATGTACCCCTCAATATCACAATAAAAAAATAACAATAAAAAAAAATTATTGAAAAACAGAAATCCAGTAAGATTTTTCGGTTACCTAAAGTAACTCCTCTCACGATAAGGAGCAGATTCAGACAGCTCTGGAAGATGGCAGCAAGTGTCACTTACCCGGGTACAAGAGCCACCTCTAGTCTCCTTTCACCCAGGAATCTCCTCTTCTGCTGAACGCCACACCAACACGGTGTCCTGCCACAGCTGTGCGATGCTGCTCCCACCTCTCCACACCTACGTCCCTGGAGTTCAGACCCCAGAGTTCCAGGGTCAACCACGAGAGGAGGAGGCAGGAGTGGGATGGGGCAGAGGAAGCAGAACGACCGTGAGGTAGCAGCGTGTCAGGGGGCCCTGGGGTGTCCCACGTGGCCGTGTCCCTGGTGGCCGAGAACCAGGCCTTCTGTTCCTGCCTCACCCAGTCGCCACACGGCTGCTGCGCCCTCAGCTGAAGGAGGCCACTCAGGAGCCGAAGTCTGGGGGCACCTGCTGACCCCTCTCATGGCGGGGTGGCGACGTCCCCCAAGTCCTCTGACTTCGTCTTGAATCTCCCCCGTGCACCTTTTTCTCAACGCCTCCTTCCTTCTGGCATGCTGTTTTCCCGCTGAGAAAATGTTTGGCATAACTCCCAGCAGTTCTCCGTTTCCTTTCTCATTTGAAGAAACTGGCAGGCTGGGTGCGGTGGCTCAAGCTTGTCATCCCAGCCCTTTGAGAGGCCAAGGAGAGAGGATTGCCTGAGCCTGCGGGTTCGAGACCAGCCTGGGCAACTCGGTGAGATCTCCTCTCTACAATAAAATAAAATAGAAAATTAGCCAGATGTGGTAGTGCGGTGCACGCCTGTAGTTCTGGCTACTTGGGAGGCTGAGGCGGAAGGATTGCTGGAGCCCAGCGGGTTGAGGCTGCGGTGGCTGTGAGAGTGCTGTTGTGCTCCAGCCTGGGCGACCAAGTGAGGCTCCGACTCCAAAAAAAGAAGAAGCTGGCAGAGCTCAGATCTGTGTGGAGGAGCACAGGTGCCTTGAGACAGAGAGCTGTGGATCATCAATAATCACTCAAGGAGTCCATTCCCTTCAGCTGTCAAACTTCACCGGCATCCCTAGCATCTCTGGCTCCTGAGGTCGATCATTTTCAACATTCCTCCTCCACCCAATAAAATTACTTTTAGATTTCATAAAATGAAATGAATAATAATATACACAAAATTTTAGTTGAATTTTATATGTATAACCATGTCAGCTTAAAAAAAATTAAAAAATTGAAAGAAATCAATGTTAAAAATAAAAAAGAAGGAAAAACAAACAATAAAAAAATAAAGAAATTAGAATACTGTAAAAAGAACAAAAGCATAACTCAATGCTTTCCATAGCTACATGGAAGTTTGAATTTTGAACTTTTGGTTGCAATCTGCTATTATAGCTCATGAAAATAATTGGTAACTAATAAATGAATTATTAAAAACAAAATGTCTGTAAAAGTTAAAATTTAGACAACTAAGTCATGCCCTCAATGCAACGTTTTATTTCACATCCTTGATGCAATGTTTTATTTCTATGACTTGTTCATTATTTTGAAAATAACACAATTTCTTAAAACATTGAGCTTAAACTTGCCATACCATATGACCCAGCAGTTCCACTCCCGAGTGTTTATGCAACATAAGTAAAGACATATGTCCACTCAAAGACTTGCACACGAGTGTTCAGAGCAGCATTATTTATAATAGCGAAACAGTGGAAACAATCTAATGCTCATCAACTGGTGAGTCGATTAACAAAATGTGGTGTATCCATATGTGGAATACTATTTGGAAATAAGCAGAAATGATGTCCTGATACATGTTATGACAAGACTGGACCTCAAAAACTTTGCACTAAGTGAAAGAAGCCGGATGCAAAATATGACATAACGTGCAATTCCACATGCATGGAAAGGTTTGCAAAGGGAAATCTGCAGAGTTAGAAGGCAGACCAATGGTTGCCTGAGTTGGGGTGGGAGTAGATATTGATTGACAGCGGGCAAAGAGATCTTTTAGGGGTATCTGTTCTATACCCGGATCATGGTGACGCTTACGCAGCTCTGTCCATTTACAGAAGATCACTGTGTGCTTAAAATGAGCACTTCTATGCTGTGGAAGTTGTACCTCAGTAAAGCTGTTAAAAAAGCAGGCACACATTAGGCAAAATGAAAAAGTTGTAAAAACGTTAAAACTCAGTGAAGATGTTATTCATTTGTAATAGCAAATATGACACTGCTTTAATGTTTAAAAAACTAAGAGCGTGAGGTGTTCACATCTAATGACATGAGTGAAGGATGACAAGCTCTTCTTTATCTTCATAAACACGACAGCGGTCATCATGTATTCCAACTGTGCCATGGAGACCAGGAATCCCAGTCGAGGCTGCCCGGAATGGGGTGGCTCGAGACACTTGACCTCGCTTAGCCCATGAGCGCGTGAGGCTGACCCTGCCTGTGTCAGGCAGATTCCACACTGACGTTTCCCTGAATTAATTTTCTTGTAGGGCATCATCATCATTTAATGACAAGTATTTAAAATGTGCTCACTTTAAACCTTATACTTAGATTATTAAAGCACAACTGTTTCCACCGCATACCAGTAAGACAAAAGAGAAAATCATTTCAGTAGATGTAAAAGGTATCATTTTTAAAATTAAATTTGATATTCTGATTTAACTGTAACCTAACAGGAAAAAATAGGAATGGTTTTAACATACTAGAAATAATTTTGCCTCAAAGGAAAGCTACTGTTTTGCTTGGTGCTCATTTACCAAAAAGCATTTGATAACACTCGGCAATACAATTAGAAAAAGTGAAAAAAGGTATAAGGTATATCTATATATGTATGAAGTAAGCACGCATTACTTCCAGATTCTAAGATGAGACTGTTAACCAATAAAATCTAAAATTTAAAAATATTAAAAAATTAGACACTTGGAAAATTAAGACTTGCAGCTATTTTTAACATTTTAATTAGTAAAAAAAAATCCATATATAAATAATATCCTACTAGAAAATATAATTGTAAGAAATATTTTCTTTAGAAGTCTAACTGCAAACATAATCTAGAGATGTGCTTCCTAAGAGGTGTGTACTACCTTACATGAAGAAAAGATGAAAACCTTTCTGAGGGACATGAGGAAACTGAAAATAAATACACAATACTCTGTATTCTTTTTTTTTGAAAGCAGGATTTATTAAGAGGACAGAAAGTTCTCACAGTGGGAGGAGACCCGAAGGGGTTGCCCGCTCTGTAGTCTTAAGTACGAAGAATCAATAATATGAAGACATTCACACATCTACATGAATATGAATTCAATATTATTTGATAATATACTACATTTATTATTTCTACTGATAATTTTTTTTTTGAGTTGGAGTCTCACTCTGTCACCCAGACTGCAATGCAGTGGCCGCTCCCGGCCAACACAGCCTCGACCTGCTGGGCTCCAGCGATCCTTCCGCCTCAGCCTTCCAAGTAGCTGGAACTACAGGCGCGCGCTACCACGCCCGGCTAGTTTTTGATTTATTGTAGAGATGAGGTCTCGCCAAGTTGCCCGGGCCGTCCTCGAACCCGCAGGCTCAGGTCATCCACTCACCTCAGCCTCCCAAAGCATGGGATTACAGGCTGAGCCACAGAGCCCGGCTTCTATTGATAATTTAATGTGAAACACGTCAGAGGAATTAACCTGCAAGAATATTCAGGAGAATTCTGAAAGAGAAAACTGATAATGAGGAACCAGTCTTATTGCTTCTGAGCAAATATATAATAAAGCAACAAAATTAAATGTATTAAATGTATTGAAATTAAATAGTGACAGAACATAATCTAGACATGGTGCCAAATGCATATGGAAATTTTCTTCAAAACAAAGTGACTAAATATTTATTGAAAAAAGAACTTGGATCTTTACCTCACTCCTCACAACAAATATTTAAACATTTAAAAAAGCATGACTTCTAGGAAAGAAACAGCAATAACTTTATTTATTATTTTAGAGCAAAAGAGAACTTTTTTAGTGCCCCAGACCCATAATTCATCAAGTGCCCATGAGAACCAAAGCAAGCCATCCATCCAAACAAAATCAACTTCTGTCTGATGAAAAGAATTGTCAACAAAGCAAACACAACTGACATTTTTTTGTGGGAAAAATTGCAAGACGCATGGCAGAAAGTTTTCTTGATTTATAAAAAGCTAAAACAAATATTATAACAGTCAAAATCAGATTGTTTAAGTGAGCGAAGGATTAGAGGTGTACATTTAACAAAACACTCATGGACCATGGGAAGAGGACTCTAGAAATGTAAACAATGCCATTTTCAGCATTCACCTTTGTACTCCAGACCTTGCACTGACGATTCTACTTTGCACCTGAGAATGCATTCATGGCAACGCCCCTGCTTTCTCTGTTTCTTGAATTGCTACTTTCTCATCTTTTTTGCTGATTATGAAACAAGCGAATGATAAGAAACACATGCTCCCTCTATAACTGCTTTTAATTAAACCTTTGGTAAAACAAAGATGATTGTGATTGCTCCCCCGTCATCTGCAAGAACCTCTCAAGCTTCCTTGGTTTCTCAGACTTCCCTGGGCAGCAAGTGAACGAGAGAGAGGGAGCCTTCTCAGCTGGTAGCTGGCTTGCTGACTGGCAACCTAGAGAGAGCTGAGCTTGCTCGAGGAGCACAAACCCTGAAGTTCTTCGCTTTCAAAACAGCCTTTCCAGTCCATCGTCCTTCACCTTCTTTACGGCCAGCCTCCAACATGCCCACCGCGAGGGTGTGGCGTGTCACAGGCACTCACGGGGAATCACGTGTCCTGCAGGAGATGGGTACCTCCCTCGGCTTATGTAAAGCTTTGGTGCTGTTCTTTCTGCTCACTTTCCCCGAAGAAGGGAATTGAATACTTTTATTGGCTTCTTAAAGTGTCACGAATCTCTCACCTTCCCCACCCCGACACATTTAAGAGCCTTGCTTAAATTTTAGAATCAGAACTTTGGCTCCAGGAATAAAGACCGTCAATATCTTGCACGCCAGTGAGTCTTGCCTAGAGACACAGAGCTTCCAAAGTGGGAATTTAAAATGTTTTAGAAGAGTTTTGCTTTTTGTTTTGTTTTGTCCCCCCTTGACATCGTGATTGGTTGGGAGCAGAGTCGGGCGTGCAAGACATCCTGCCATGAGAGGGGTGGTCCGGAGGAGAAGGACGTCACATGTTCTGACTGACATGCCCACGGGATATTCCCATAGGTGAAAGCACTGTGATGATGTGAACCTCAGCCAAACTGTGTTTCAAATACATACGAGGAGGGACCAAAGACCCCGGAATCTGTTGACAGACAATTGGGTATTTCTTCTCACATGCTGAAACTTCAGTTACCTTCAGAGTCCTCTCTGTGGGATGCAGTACTCCTATTGAGACGCTTTGTCCACTGCCCAGAACAGTTCTCGAACTTGTCAGTTTGGTTGCTTTTCGGCACTTCTGCTCTCGTTTGTTTCATCTCTTCCACAACGGCAAAAACGTTTCCCTTTGAGGATGTTTTTCATCCAGGGATTTTTTTTAATAGCTGCATGACACATCACACATTTAGCAGCTGACAGAACACACATTTAGTATCTCAACTTCTATGGATCAAGGTCTGTCGTTGGCTAAGTCCCTCGCTGAGAGTCTCACAAAGCTGCAATGAAGATATTGACCTGGGGTGTGGTCTCACCCCTTCCAGACTTACATGGTTGGGGGCAGAATGCACATCCTTGCACCTGGAGAGCTCGTGGCAACTTGCTTCTTCAAGGCCAGCAGTGGGAAGAAACCTTCACTGCTTCTAGCGTCACTTGGATCCCTGTACTCCCATTCAAAGGGCTTCCCTGATGAGGTCAGGTCAGCCAAGATTCTCTTTCTTGATGAACTCACAATCACCCGTCGTGAAAGCTTAATTACATCTATTAAGTCCCTTCATCTTTGTGACCTCACGCAAAAAAGCTCATCAATTTCATCATAGTCTGCTGGTTGCAAGCAAGTCGTAGGTTCCACCTGCACGCCAGGGGAGGGGACTGAACGAAGGCTTAACTCACTGGGACCACCCTTGGGTGCGCCTGCAGTAACAACCACTGTACACAGCAAGGAAAGGGTGAGCTCTGCTTTGTATGAAACTTAAAAGTTGTTTGCCATTTTAAGGAAAAAGGTTGGCAGCAGCGGCATGGCTCACAGATGTCCTACACTTGCTGACGCTCTAGTCACATGACTTCACAGAGGCACACATCTGACCTTGTCAGCATGTCTTCTGAGTCCAGAGCTTTACAAAGAGGAAAGTTTTGTTTGATGTGAATTGTCCTCTTATTTTCCTTATATTACGGCTAATGAATTGTGAATTGTTACATCTACAAGTAGTTTATATTACCTATGAATTTAATTTTAAAATGATAAAGGCCAATTAATTATAAAATATTGGTTTAGAAAGAAAAGGGTGGGTACACTTGGGTTGAAATCCATTGTGGTAGGCAGAATTAAAATCTTTTTTTTTTTTTTTTTTTACTCAAAGGAACTGACAATCTTTTAACCTCTATCCTAACCCTGTTGGTCATAATCCTAACCCATAGACTTTCTTATTTGGCTTACAATGGCCCTGATTAAAACAAGATGAATTCTGCAACATAAAGTGTTTTATTTATCAACTTTCTTTTTTTCAATAACCAACTTACTCTGAAATTAAACAGGCTAGTTTATAGTGATACTAATTGACTGGGATTATTAAAAGACTGTTTTTCTCCGAAATAAAGAAGCCCTCTCAGTCTGTTCCTCTCCCGCTCCCTCTCTCATTCTCTCTCTCTCTCTCCAGCTTCTCATCCATCTTTGGAAAAATCAGCAGTCACAGATTCTCATATTTAACTTGAATACAAACATAGCAAGGGGGATAAAATCATAGCAAGCTTTAGAAACAGACATTCAAATTTCATTTCTTGAGACTTGGGAAGCTTATCAATAAGTAATTAATCTCATAGTGAAGAGAGTGGCTGAATTTGACCGTGACATGTGACCCATGAGGTAAAGTATTTTGTACTGAAAGGACGTCATTAGTGGCGTCTTACATCAGTTTAGAAGACGAACAAATTTCTCTAAAATCAAATATCGTACTTATTTTCTTCTTGTATACACACATTTGTGTATTTTTATTTATTTATGCTGAGAAATACGGAACTCTTTATGAATCTGCGTGTCATCCTTGCACCGGGGCCATGCTGATCTTCCCTGTATTGTTCCGATGTCGGTGCCTGTTCTGCGGAAGCGAGCACTCTAGTGACTTTCCACATATAAGCCTAGGTTCTGAGTGTGGATTTAAAGAGGCTGCAAACCTAGGACAGATAATACAAAGCAGTTCCATTTGATATGTATCAATTTTCGCGCTTGAAAAACGGATGGCAGCTGGGTGTGGATGCCATTCTAGCACCCCACTTTTCTAACAGACGCTGGGTCCTTTTCTTTTTCTCTTCCCCTTATTGTCTGACTGTGGTTAACTTGGAAGTCAAACGAGTCCCATGTGTTGCGAAGCCTTTCTGTCCCAGGGCAGCGCAACGAAGGTTTTGAGCCTGGCTTCTGACCGTCTGCCTGTGGCACTGAGCTCGGCTGCGGCGGTGTGTGTGCAACCAACCGGCCTTTTAGATCGACCAAGCATCTTTGGCAAAAGGGGCCACACATCAAAATGGCGGTCTCTGCAATACAGATTCAAGGACTGAAAAACCGGTGGTCTAATTTAGCAACAGCGCTGCAAGAAGCCAGTGGAAAGAGAGAAGGATGGGCACGAGCGCGTGCTCGCCTTGCGTGTGTGAGTGTGGCTGTGCATGAAACTCAGCCATAAAACCCGATCAGCTCTTGGAGGTCACACTCTGCCTGAAGCTCCTCAGAATAAGGCGACCGACATGATGCCAACACAGCCACCGTGGTGCTTAGCGTCTCTGTAATGTAAGCTGGCAATGGAACCCACTCGGGGGAATTCTGCGCTAGGTTCATTCACCAAGAGCCCAGTTGCCAAATCATCCATCCCCAATTCACCGTGTTTCTGAAATTGAGTTCTGCCCGAGGCCTGCACTGCCCTTATCTGTGGACTGGCAGGGTTTCCTGTCAGTGAAGCCGCTCTGCCCTGTTTGTGGATGGACCTCCTTACTCTTCGCCCACGTTTTATATGTGCATACGAAATGGGGCTGGGGGGGAGGGGCGGAGTGCAGGACGACACCTGCATCGGGCAGGACGAGGATGAGATACACCTTAAAACCGTTGACTGGCTTTCAGTGGGCGAACTGACTTTTCCCAAACTGGATTTCAGTGAGCAGATGTGCTCTTGCTGCAATCCAAAGCATGCCTCTGGGGTTTCTGCCAACATCCAGAATCTTATCTTCTCTTGGTTTCCTTTGAGAAACAAATCTCCTTGCGTGTTGCTAGGGGGCTCCAGGCAAGAACCACATCAACACCTCTATTTCTCCCAAAGCATCCAAGGGACGGGAAACACCCCTTAGCCAGACAGACTGCGTGTCATGAGCTCTGGTGAGGATTCCGTGGGGGAGAAGGAGCCGTGGTCCACACAGCGACGGAACCCGCTCGATGACCTCTGATGACCACCCTTCCTGGCTCTCAGGCGGTGGGCATTTCTCTCTCTCACACCTCATAATGCAGGGCCCCAGGGTGGGATACCTGTCCCTCTAACTCCCCCCGGCTCCCCAAATTGCAGACCATGCTTCGTTTTTCCTCTCATGCTTCTGTCAGGTTTGTGTTTGATGTTGACAGACTCTTTGACACAACGGCCTACCACCCTCAAACCTCCTCTCCCTTCTCCCAGCACCCATTGGCTGACGGCCACTCTCTAATCCTATCTCCACTCTTAAGGCCTCAAAACCCGTGTCGATGATCCTTCCATTGGCCTCTTCGATCTTGACCTTCCATGACACTGTCCTCAAGTCTACCTCAACCACTCTCAGCCACAGACATACTAGGGGGCCTCCCCCCAAAAACCGAAATTATATTTTGGAGGGCAGGCTCCTCCAGGTCAAACGGTCAACCAAAGTTTTTCACCTGGAAGTTTTGAGAAGATTGCATCACGATGAGTGGAAGAAGCATCCCGAGTTGTGGCCAACAGGTGCTGGGTGCTTCCCCCATGGCAACACATCTGCCCACACTGCCTGAGTGTTCAGCAGTTTTTGACCCCAAACGGCCCCACCCTTCCTGTTCACCCGATCTGACGCCAAATGACTTTGCTTTTGTTTGTTTCCCTGGTTGAAAAAAGTCCTCAAAGGGAAACGTTCTGCTGATGTGGAAGAGGTGAAACCACAAAAGGCAGAAGCACTAAAAGGCATCAAAATTGACAAGTTCAAAGCCTGTTCTGAGCAACGGAGGAAGCGTCTCGGTAGGTGTATCGCGTCAGATGGAGAGGACTTTGAAGGCAACTGACGTTGAAACAAGTAGGAGCAGACACACAATTTCTTATGCGTGAATTCCGGGTTTCCTTGGCCCCCACACTAGATCTTGCCATCCCTGATAACAGAACCACTCCTTTCATCTCAAGATCACACATCCTGCTCTCTGACCACCTCATTCCTTCTTTTCCGCTCACTACCTTTCGGATCATGGTTCCAAAACAATCCTCAGACTCCCCTGGGGAATGGAAACCCGTTGACTTTGCCGCCTTCCGGTGAATTCTGTCCCATCGAAGCCCAGTTCTCTCGCCCGTCATTTTTGTTGCTCTTCGGCCTAAAACCTCAGTCTCCTTCTCAGTGGCCACTTGGGAGAGCACCACCCTGGTCCCAGAGAAACCGAGCTTCGGTGCTCCCACACGGCTGAAAGTGTCTGGGGCAAACAAAACGCACAGCCACGGCCGTAACAACGGGACTCCCTCCACTCCTGGCGACGTCCTCAGCTCTTGGGCGGCCCGGCAGTCTCACTCTATTGCCCTGCACGTTCACCCTCCCGTTTTCCCGGACGGTGATTTCATGCTTCGTTGCTCTCATCCCAACACTGACGCCGCCTCCTCTCCGCAGCCTCATGCCCAGAGGACACTTGGCTTGCCTTCTCGCTGAGAAAACCAAAACCGGACGAGAACACCCACGGCGCCCACCCAGCTCTTTCTTCCCACCTGCGTTTCCCCGTCCGCTGGCCTCCTGTCCGTCTCCGAGAATGCGCTGCTGCACGTCCCAGCGCCGCCACCTCCACAGCCACCCCGGGTCCACCCCGCGTGCCCACCGAGGCCCGGGCAGTCTCAGGAAAGGCACCTCTCCCTATTCCACACGGTCACTTCTTCTCTTTCTCCTGCGTTTTTCCCGATCTGCATAGAGGCCTTCTTTTATTCCTCTCCTCTTAAAACCAGAGATGGTCATCTTTGAGCCATTGTGGGATTTCTTTTACACATGTGTGTTTATATACCTGTGTGTGTGTGTGTGTGTGTGTGTGTGTGCACATATATAAAAATCTCAGGCTTGTCTTTTCTCACGGTCTCCAATTCCACCCTCCCATCCCCGCTCTTCTCTTGAATTTACCCCACTGATGTTTCCTCTCACTTCTCCACAGCTGCCTGTGCTGGGGTCACAATTGACCTCCATTTGACTGAAATTCAACTCAGTTCTCCTTCCTCATTTTTGGTCACTGAGTCCCTTTTGGTTTCCAGAGCCTGCCCCCTCCTGGTGCTCCCCCTGCCTCACGGGCCTCCCCTCCTTGGCCCCCTTCCCTCTTTCCCTGTCCCCATTTTGACGCTGGGAAGGCTGGGGTGGCATTTTGCACCTCCTCGCTTCTCTATCTCCACTCGATCCTTCGGAAATACCACTCCTTCTCGTGACTCCTAAGACCACTTCCAGATCACGAATCCGAGTTGTATATCTTCAGCTGGAACGTCTTACCTGAGAACCAGCCTTCTGTACATCTCGTAGTCTACCTAGGGTTTCCCTTGGATATGGGCTATCGGTCTTGACATCTCGTGGTCTTCCTGTTTGCTTTCCCTCGTTTGCAGAATATCTGCCTTAACACCTCGTAGGTCTGCTTTGGGCTTCTCTTGGAGAGAGAATGTCTGTCTTAACGTGATCCCAAGCGTGAGCTTCTGATATGCCTTCATCTCAAGTAAGCTCCTTGTAAACAGTGCCTCCTATCCCCGTTCAGGTGATCCCAGCTTACATTTGCTCGGACCCAGAACAAAACACTCAACATTTGCATGGGCTTTCTTTTCTCCTCAGCTTCCAGTCACCTTGTTAGCCTATCCTTGCATCTCTGCTTTCCCTTGCATCCTTTGCTGGTCTCTGGCTAACGGGACTGTCGCAGCTGACTTCCCCTGGCCTCCCCGCTTCTGTCCTGGCTTTGCTTGAGCCGACTGGTGGGTGGGATGGCCCCTGGAGATAGCATTCCAACCATGTCACGCTCTCAGAGTCGTCCAGCGGTGCGGCGTCTCAGTCGGAGGAAAAGCTCTCTGGGGGTCTGGCCCCTCACTGCGCCTCTGAGCCCTCGGGCTGCTCCGGCCATCCCATCCTCTGGACACACACCAGCACACCAGCACACGCTCTCTGGAGCCTTTGCGTTTCTGTTTCTCCTCCTGAAATGCTCTTCCCTGGGTGTCTTCTTCCATTTGTCTCAGCCCTTTCATGCCGTTTCCTCAGTGAGATCGCCCCTGTCTTACTCAGCTCTTGCTGTAACAGAAACGCCATCGACGGGGTGGCTTAAACAACAGAACTGTGTTCCTCACAGTTCCAGAGGCCGGGCATGCTGCCGGGCAGGCCCTTGGTTCAGTGACGGCCATCTCCATGTCCTGTCTTGCAAGGTTGGGGGCAGACAGGGGAGAGAGCGCTCCCATGTCTATTTCCATCAGGACCTCGACCCCACCTGTGAAGTCTCCACCTCCATGACCTTACCGGCTTCCAAAAGCCCTGCCTCCAAATGTCATGGCCCGGGGAATTAGGCTTCAACGCATACCTTCGTGGGGACACCGAATTCAGTCTGTGGCTTTCCTGACGATCTTGTTTAACTTTCCCACCTGAGTCTGCACTCGTTAGCCCAATCTATGCTTCCATTGGTCCCCACTGTCCTTTCCCTAACGCCAGTGCGAGCCCTCCGTGTAGTTATCCATGTATTTCTCATCTACGTAGGGATGGATCGATGCGTCTGTGTGTGTGTGT
>CAUYQG010100844.1:0-52577 GCA_963574415.1 Tarsius wallacei | reverse complement strand
TATAATTGTTCAAGGTCCGTTTATGAGTGAGAACATATGGAACTCTGTTCTTTGTTTCTGTGATAAATCACTGAGTATGATCGACTCCAAATTCATCCAAGTTGCTGCAAAGTCCATATATTTGTCCTTCTTTATGGTTGCATAATATTCCATTGTGTGTATGTACCACATTTTTATACAGTTCAGCTTTGATGGGCAACACAATTGGTTCCATGTTTTTGGTATTGTGAATAGAGTTGCAACAAACATACGTGTGCAGGTTCTTATCCTTAGAAAAGTATTCAGACAAATAAACAAACAAATACAATGCTAGTGCTAATTGCATTGAAGTGGACTTGGCTGTTGGAAAAGCTTTCTTTTTAAAAAACGCCTTCAAAGCTGAGATCTGAAGAATGATTAAAAACTACTCAAGGAGGTAAGGGAGAGGGAGAGTATAATTGTGCAAAACCCAAAGAGAAGAGGGGAGAGAGAGCAGTTTTGGAGAATAGAAATTAGTTCAGTATGACTAGAGAGTAGATGGAGAGAAGGGATATGTGGTTGTAGAAATATTGAGAAGGTGGCATTTGTAGGGGCCAGGGAGGGAGGGAGAAATTCCAAAGATGACATCCAGGTTTCTAACTTGATGGATACAGTTAGGTTATTCTCTTAGTAACTACAGGAATGGAAGAATTTGGGGAAAAGATAGTCAATGAGTTTGGTATAGAAAAATGCTATTAGTGGATTACAATCTAAGTTACTGTAATGAAGAGACCCCATAAATCAGTGCTTAAATAAGATGGAAGGCCAGAGGCCAGAGGTCTAGGGAGGGGAGGGGGAAATGCTGGGGAACCTCTGCTATCATCAACACATGGCTTTCATTTCTAAGGAGGTAACCCTCCTGATTGTTACTATTTTCCAGTCAGTGGAAAGGGCAGAAAGAAAGTAAAGGCAAGCAGTTTCCTTGTGAAAGACATGGCCTAGAATGTAGATATATTATTTCTTCTCAAAACTGATTGAGAAATGTAATCTAAAACTGGGCAACTATTGGTCCCACTAAAACCGTTTGCTTCCATCTATGAAAGATTAACTGGGTCTAGATTTACTATTTTCCCATTAACCCACTAGAAAATTGGATGAGGTATTAATATATAAAACAGTGTTTTCAGACATTGGTAATAGGCAGTACAGATTTGTGATCCCTGATAGATGAAAAATAAATGTGATGAGCTCTATGTTCAATCTGGCTTTCTGTCTGGAGAAATTTCCAGACAGTGCAAATATGGAAAAGTTACACAAAGCCTGGTGGAATTACTGAGTTGAGGAGACAGAGATAGCAGTTGAGGAGCCCATGGTGTCAATTCTCCAGGCATACATCACAATTTTAAATGTGTATGCACCTAATAATAGAGCTTTAAAATTCATTAATAATAATTGACAGACCAAAAAAACAGATAAATCCCTTAACATATTTGGAAATTTAAACACTCCTCTTTCTGTAATTGTCAGAACAAGTAGACAGAAAATTAGTAGGAATATAGAATTATTAACCACTATCAACCCCCTGATCTAATTGACATTTTTTGACCACTCTACTCAATAACCATAGCTTGCACATTCTTTTCAAGTCATGTGGAACATTTACCCAGATAGCCCATATACTGGGTCACAAAACGATTTTCAGTAAACTTAAAAGGCTTGAAATCACATAGTATGTTCTCAGACAGTAATAAAATTGACCTAGAGATTTTATTAAAATATATCTAGAACATTTCCAAATATTTGGAAGATAAACCAATGTACTTTTGAATAACCCATGTGTGAAGAACATTCAAATTGAGACAGAAATGACTGGTTACGTTTTGAAATCAAAAGAAAATCAGTTTTGGAGAGACAGACATGGAATCATCCACACACAGGTAGTACTTAGAATTTGGGACTACACGAAATGACTTAAGGGTAAAATTTCATAGATAAGAGAATGGAGCCCAGGAAGGAATCCTGAGGATAAATTATATGAGGAAAGGGCACATGAAGAGGAGCTACAGAAAAGCAGGATAAAACACTTCAAGACAAGGATGCTGAGGAAAGACATTGCATCACCAAATACATCTGACCTGATCTAAGAAGTGTTCACTGAATTTAGCTATTTAGGTCACTACACAGCTGGCAGGGGCCCTAGGGCTCATGGTGATTTTGTTTGTTTGTTCGTTTGGTTTTGGTATGAGAGGGATTGAAGCATGTTTAAATGTTGATAAGAATGAATCAATAGTGATAGTGAAGGGAATAATTCAAGAATGAATTCCTAGGACTGCAAGAAAGAATGAAATCTGGAACAAGATGGAGAGATTAATCTTAGATAAGAAGAGGAACACTCTTTCTATTTTATCAGAATTGAAGGTGGAAGGAATACATGGGGATGCTGTTGGATTGGTACATTTGATGGTAGAAAGTTGGGAGGATGGATAAGGTCTATTGAGGCTCCTTCCAAATCTGAAGTGCTGTGGTCTGTGCTTCCTCAGGGTACCCAGCAGGTTGGAGAATGGGCAGAAAAAAACAGCTTCAACTCCTCTCAACTAATGATCTTTCTATTGGTCTGATTCTGCAATAGGGATGATCAACATTTTACATGGAATGGGTTTGAGACTCCTTGCTTTGGGACACCATACACCTTTTATGGTGAGAGACTTTTGGTGGCTTTTTTTTGGCTTATTTTATTTAAAAATACATATCCTACTTTTCGAATAGAAAAATGTATCAGCTAGTGGACTAACTTGAATCACGTGTGCTTGTTTCCAGCATATTGGCATGGCCCACAACTACAGGAATAGCAGTCAGGCTGTGCAAGCTGTCCGTGATGCTGGCTATGAAATATCTCTGGGTTTGATGCCAAAGTCGATAGGGCCCTTAACATTTGTGTTCACAGGGACTGGCAATGTATCCAAGGTAAGTTTCACCTGTCTTCCTTCAGTAAAGCAGTCTGAAACTCTAAAACTAATCCAAACAATGCGGGCATTTCAAATAAAATGAATGAGGAATCTATTTTTTGATATATTTTTTTTCCCAGTGTATTTTTCTTATAGTGAAGAGCAGTAATGATCCAGAAACATATTTTTTTCTTTTGGTTCCTACCAAGCTTTCAGAGATTTAGAGTGATCTCCCTTCCTCCCTTCCTCCCTCCCTCCCTCCCTCCTTCCTTCCTCCTTCCTTCCTTCCTTCACTAACCCCCCTCGATAATTCATTGTTAATGGGATAAAGGTATGTTCTGAGGATAATCTGTTTACTTCCATCACTGAGATTGCCAAAATTTCAAAGTGACTTCAGGATATACAGTTTTTAAGACTACTATGAGTTTTGCCAAGAAGATGGTAAGAAGATTCATTCAACACTAAAATTAATGCTTTACTCCTTCTCACATGGTTTTGAGAATGCATTTGTAATCTCCTATACAAACTTATAAATGTAACATAGTTCTTTCTTTGAAGAAAATAATTTACAAATAGGACATCACTAGTGGTATTATATTGTGAGATAAACATCTGATTTTTCCTTTTGTCGGAAATATCGTTTCCCCATTTAAATAATTTAAGTGATCAATAGTAAATGGAAATATTGTATTGTGCCCTTATTTCTAAATGCTCTTGTTGGCTGGGCATGGTGGCTCACATCTGTAATCCCAGCACTTTGGGAGGCCGAGAAGAGAGGATTGCCTGAGCCAAGGGGTTTGAGACCAGCCTGGACAACTTGGCAAGACCTCGTCTCTGCAATAAATAAAAAAAAAATTAGCCAGGTATGGTGGCGTGTGCCTGTAGTTCCAGCTACTTGGAAGACTGAGGCAGAAGAGTCACCTGAGCCTAGCAGATTGAGGCTGCGGTGACTGTGAGTGTTCTGCTGCACTCCAGCCAGGGCACAGAGTAAGGCTCTGACTCAAAAGAAAAAACTTTAAAACAAATGCTCTTATTGATACTCTGAGCAGCTTAATTAAAAAAAAAAAAGAAAAAGCACCTTCTCATGTGTGCTTTTCAAACTGGAATAAGAACTGGTTAGTAGGTTACATGTAGGGAGCTGCACTTCTGTGTTGCAATTCTGGTAGCTTGGAGGGCAAAAGAAGCGATATAATTGTGGAGAAAATGAATTGGAATTTTTTCAGGAAATCATGTCGGTTCTTTTTCTATTGATTTTTGGATTTTTTACTCTTGTGTTATATGTAGGGAGCCCAAGAAATCTTTAATGAGCTACCTTGTGAATATGTGGAGCCCCATGAGTTAAAAGAAGTTTCCCAAACCGGAGGTAAGGGGCAGAAGATGACTGTAAATTTTATTGTTTTTTACCGTCTCTTTGTATAATATTTTATCACCATACATCTTTATAATTTATCACCCACTTATTTCTTTTCCACAAGACCTCAGAAAAGTGTATGGGACGGTGTTAAGTCGCCATCATCATCTTGTCAGGAAAACAGATGGTGTATATGATCCTGTAGAATATGACAAATATCCTGAGCGCTACATAAGTCGTTTTAATACTGATGTGAGTATCATATTCATTTCTGAGTTGGTTGCTTATGGCACACTATAGTCTGTTTTCAAGGAGAGAAGTGATAAATGTGTACATTGGTTTTTAGATTCCCTGTTGTGAGTCGTTTGGGTATCACAAGTTGGCCTTAGGAGCTGCCACCTTTATGGGTGTTTGGAGTAGCCTTTGCTTAGTAGTTTTGGCGGTTTCTGTGGGTATGCTATTTGCTTCACTGTCTCTTTTTCTTGGTCTACCTGTGCCCAATAGCTTTAAACCATTTCCTGTAGATTACCGTTTTTGGTATTTATCCTGGACTAGATAGCACTTTTGGCAAGACACAATGCCTATGAGGCTTGGTATCAACATAGATTTATTTCTTTTATGGCCCCAAATTGTAACCATAACTTCAGCCAGACACCTTGAAATGCATGTTGTTGATTATAGGGGATGAGGCTGAAATAGTGGGTCTCTACATAAGTGAAGACTATCCCCACTGTATGAAGAAGCTACTTACAAATCAAATCCAGCTGGGTGTGGTGGCTCACACCTATATTCCCAGCACTTTGGAAGGCAGTGGAGAGAGAATTGCCTGAGTCCAGGGGTTCAAGACAAACCTGGGCAATTTGGCAAGACTTCATCTTTACAATAAATAAAAAAATTAGCCGGGTGTGGTGGCACACAGCTGTGGTTCCAGCTACTTGGAAGGCTGAGACAGATGGATCAACTGAGTCCAGCAGGTTGAGGCTGCGGTGGCTGTGAGCGTGCCACTGCACTTCAACCTGAGTGACAGAGTGAGACTCAGATTAAAAATAAAATAAAATAAAATAATCAAATTCTTCTAATGGGGACACACTGGCTTCATCTTATAAAAAGTACAATATGCAGGACAATATGTTTGTGTGTTTTGTAGTCACTGGCCACGCAATGATCCTTTCTAAAATAAACCAAAAAACAACACAACACAAAACAAAAAGGCATGCATTTATTGTGAAAAAGAATGTCTTAACTACTTTTAAATATGTTTGCACAACATAGCATTTTAGATTCTGTACGATGTTTAGCTGTAGAGCATGCTAGAGTGAAGGATTCTGGAACCTTCAGCTTAAGATATTTGAAGAACAAAAATTATGAAACTAGTTTCAAACTGAAAAAAACTTTAAATCTAGCAAATTTTCAACCCTTCTCTTTTCACCAGCCACAGAAGTATTGGTGATAGGATGCATTGCATCCTAAAATTTATACTGACCTTATTACCATGTATGCATGTATGTAGCACATTTCTCCATGGAGCTTACAGATGTTATCTTATTTAATCTTCACAGCATTCCTTTGAGGAATGGGGTTTGCATTATCACAATCTGGCAGGTAAGGAAAATAGAGCCTAGAGAAGTTGAGGCAGCATGATTTATCTTTTAAAATTTATTTTATATTTTAAGTTTCAAAACAAAATTTATTAGAAAAAGAAGATAGGAAAGAAAGGGAGACATGACAGAGCTGGCAGGAGTGAGAGAAACTGCCAAGGTAGCATGATCCAGGAGTTCAGCTGGAAATAGATCTGACTTTCTGTGCTTTCCTTTTTCTTTGCTATGCAATACATTATAGAATGAATATATTGACATATTTACGGTCATATGTTTCTCTATCATGGAGTAATTTTAACTGAAATCTGGGTGGGTGTTTATCATCTTTGCCTCAGAAGATGGCATATTCAGCTTTTGAGTTGGTTGCTTGCAATGCTCTATAGTCTGTTTTCAAGAAGAGACACTGACTCTGGCCAGTGACCTAGACAATAAAAAGTCAATTAGAAGTTCCATTTAATTGTTTCTCATGGACTTTACTGATAGCTCTTTTGCAGCATACTGCATTGAAATAGACTATTTCCTATTTGCTTGAACTTGGAACTTGTGTTACAGATTGCACCCTATACAACCTGCTTAATCAATGGAATCTACTGGGAACAAAACACCCCTCGCTTACTAACCCGCCAAGATGCTCAAAGTCTCCTGGTTCCAGCCAAGTCCTCAGTTGCTGGCGTGGAAGGCTGCCCCACGTTGCCACACAAGTAAGGATGTGACTTAGCAAAAATGGCACTTTTTAGCAGCAGCACCCATTACTATGAGATCAAATAATATAATGTCCCCACGTAGCATAGGTCTTGATTTTTAATGACCTGCTGTCTGCCTTATCTTCTTCAACCTCTTGGCAGCATTTGACATGGCTATCAAATTATGGGTTATCACGGCTATCATGGTCATCCCTCCCTGAAACTTTTCTTTTGCCTTCTGTGACTCCACGTACGGTCCCAAAGTAGCCTCCTTAGATATCTTCTCTTGCTTCCCCATCCCCATCTCTTTCTAGTCTGTTATTCGGTTTTTTTATTTCATAAATTCACAATCATTTATTTCCCTATGTTTATGATTTTTTCTCCTTCAAATGGAATTTAATCTCCTTAAGAATAGGAGCCCTGGCTGGGCATGGTGGCTCATGCCTATAATCCCATCACTTGGTGGGAGACTGAGATGGGAGAATTGCTTGATCCCAGAAGGCCAAGGTTGTAGTGAGCCATGATCATGCCACTGCCCTCCAACCCAGGCAACAGAGGGAGAATCCTACTGGAAAAAAAAAAAAAGAATAAGACTAGGAACCCTGTTTATATTGGTGACAAGCACCCAGTACCTTGCTTGATATATGATAAGCATTCTAATAATTATTAAATTATGAACTAATTAATTAGTTAATATTTGTGGAACACTGGATTTGCCTGGCACTCTGCTAAGCTGAAGGATAAGGAAGAGTAAAGGATAGATTTGGCTTCTCAGACATGTAACTGGCATCAAGTAAATGCCAAGGGAATAAGACTAAGAGCAACAACATCATTGGAGTTTAGAAGGAACTGGAAGCAGTTGGCTCAACAAAGCCTTAACAGGAGGAAGAGAGGAGAATAACAATCCCAAGTGATAGGGTTGGTGCTTGATAAAGCACAATTTAGGAGACAGAGCAGGACAGTCTAGCTCTGATAAAGGTTCATGTAGACAAATAGTAATTGCGGGTTGACCAGGAAAATTGTGGTCAACCTCTGAAGGCTTTTGACTGCTCACCTAAAACTTTTGTTCATAATTCTAGAAACTTCTGTATAATCACATCTAAAATTTTGTAGTACTAAATAGGGTAGAGATAGTATAAATGAACCTTTGTGAGTTATTTAGAGATGACTAATTAGGTTACCTTTAACTAGTCTGTTGTCAGTGATTTCTCTAGGGAAGAGACTTTCCACTTTAGTTTCTTTTCTCTTTTCTTTCTTTCTTTTTTCATGTGGAAACCAAAACTCATATTGGGAAGATGCTCTGTATCCCAGAACAGCATAGTGTCCTGAAGAGTGAGCTGTGAGAAAGACATCCTAGGAGTCTGGAAAATATTTGGCATCCATATTGAAAATTGTTCAAGTGCCTTCCATTTTCATTCATTTTTAGTCTTGTTGGAGACCATACAATTTCTTCCTCTCATCTAAGCATTAATGTTATTTTCAGACTTGTGGCAATATGCGACATTTCGGCAGACACGGGAGGATCTATAGAGTTTATGACTGAGTGTACGACAATAGAGCATCCCTTCTGCATGTATGATGCGGATCAGCATATTATCCATGACAAGTACGTTTGCTAATAGCTGTTAGATGGTATATATCCCTTATTTACCTTGATAAACTACTTTAACAAACTCCATATTTTACACTGTAATGAAAGTATGAAATTTGGAGGACAACGTTCAAAATATTAAAATATGGTAGAAAAACCACATGCAAATTTGAGCACTTCAATACATGAATGCTATATTTAAATGAGGGATGGGGGCTAGGCATGGTGGCTCACTCCTGTAATCCCAACACTTTGGGAGGTAGAAGTGAGAGGATTGCCTGAGCCCAGGGGTTCAAGACCAGCCTGGGCAACTTGGTGAGACCTCATCTCTACAATAAATCAAAAAATTAGCCGGGCATGATGGCGTGTACCTGTAGTTCCAGCTACTTGGAAGGCTGAGGTGGAAGGATCATCTGAGCAGCATGCCACTGCCCTCCAGCCTGGGCAGCAGAGTCATACTCCCGACTCAAAATAAGGAAATACATAAATAAATGGGAGATGGGGTGCTGAAGAAGGAAAGAGTTTTGTTTGAGAAGACTTGCTTATTTTCTCATATACTGTTATGCAAAATTACATATGATATTGAAGCAAACGTAATGAAGTAGACATCTGGAAAAGTCAGAGCCTACAAGTTGCGCTTTGAATGTCTGAATAGAGCATATTCTTTCTCCTAGTTTCGAAGGCTCTGGGATTCTAATGTGTTCCATTGACAATTTGCCGGCACAGCTTCCAATTGAAGCCACAGAATGCTTTGGAGACATGCTTTACCCTTATGTTGAAGAAATGGTAAGCAGATTGGTTACAACAACAACAACTCTGTGGTTTTAAATAGAATTATGGTGCGATCTTATGAATGTTCTGGTCCTCTGTATCCAAGAAATCTGTTGTAAAATGAAATGCCAGCCCTTCCCTGAAGTACTTAATGATATACATGTATTTTACACCTGCTTGCTTATCTCATGGGGAATAAAATTACATCACTGTCTGAATGTTTAATTACAATTACATTTATCTTTCATTAAACATTTTATTAAAAATGTTCGTGACAGGTGAGATAAAACCTACTTTTTTTTTTCAATTCTTTGCTGTTTATAGGGGCATTCTGTGCTGTGATTAACAGTTTTGAAAATTTAAGAATATAGAAAATTTATTGGATCTTAGTCACTAATGCATAGTTAAGTGATCACTTATGTTGAGGTCATGTGCTTTTCTTCCGTGATCAGTGATTAGCTAATGAAATACAATGTTATCTAAATTCCGTTTTCTTTACCAAAGAAAATCCTTCTTATTTCAGTATTTACCCTAAGTGTTCATTCTCACCTTGCTTAATATTTATTGCTAATGACTGTCTGTTCTGGCGATGATTCCAAAGTTATGAATAATGGCTCTTATTCTTTTCATCCATACTTTCACTCACAAGCTCTCACTAAGATGGGGTAGCAGTTAGTAAAGCAAGAATTAATGAAATTTCCAGTCTGTGATCTTCTATTCTTTCAAATAGTATTCTATTTTGACTCCTTCTTTTTCCTCTTGGACTTGGTCAACAGGGAGATGTAGCAGGCTTTTGATAATGCAGGCAGCGCTGGGCATGGTGGGTCACACTTATAATCCCAGCACATTGGGAAGCAGAGGTGAGAGGATTGCCTGAGTCAAGGGGTTTGAGACCAGCTTGGACAACTTGGCGAGACCTCGTCTCTACAATAAAGAAAAAAAAATAGCTGGGTGTGGTGATGCATGCCTGTAGTTTCAGCTACTTGGAAGGCCGAAGCAGAAGGATTGCCTGAGCCCAGCAGGTTGAGGCTGTGGTGGCCGTGAATGTGCCACTGCACTCCAGCCTGGGCGACAGAATTAGACTCCAAGTCAAAAAAAAGAAAGAAAAATACAGGCAGAAGACATTGTCATTGTTGGGCATAGTGCTGTATCTTTTATGTGCCAGGCAGTACCCAAAGTACTTCAACTATTTTAAATTTAAATACTCATGAGAACCCTATTAGGTGGGTGGCCATCATTAAACCCACTCTATAGATGATGATACTGAAGCATAGAGAAGTTAAGTCTGAGAATTGTTGCTTGCTTGTTGCTAATGCTGTGCTGGATGTAAAATGTGTGTGGAGTTGGTGCTAAAGAATTTAAGTAACATAAGAAGGGGACAAATGCCTGACTTTTCTGGAGACATCTACTTACTTTATGGCCTGCAGCGGGGCACTCATTTCCTTTCTGAGCTTCAGATATTTCCTCTATAAAGTAAGGTAGTTGTACTATATAATCTTAACAGTCTCTCCCGTTTTAACATTCTGTAATGGTACATGTGTAAGTGACCAAAAAGTATATGTTTTAAAAAAAGCAATAGTAAATTCATCGAGATGGTACCATTTTTGATGCCCTTCATTCATTTCCTTTTGGTATCATTTCCCTGCAGACTGAATGACTTGATTTTTTTTTTTTTTAATAGGAATCTCACTCTGTTTCCCAGGCAGGAGTGCAGTGGAATGCCCACAGCAGCCTTAGCCTGCTGGGCTCAGGTGATCATTTTGCCTCAGTCTTCCAAGTAGCTGGAACTACAGGGGTGCACCACCATGCCCGGTTAATTTTTTGATTTACTGTAGAGACAAGGTCTTGCTAAGTTGCACAGGTTGGTCTTGAACCCCTGGGATTACAGGCATGAGCCACCATGCCTGGCTGAATGCCTTAATTTACCATTTCTTATAGTAGAGGTTTTCTGGTGACAGATTCCTTTAATTGTCTTTATCAGAAAATGTCTTTATATGCTTTATTTTGCTAATAAGTTTTTTCTGTGATTTAAAAAAAGTTCAGATATTCTATTTTTAGTTCTGGAATTTCCATTTGGCTTTTTTGTTTTGGTATTTTCTTTCTTTTTTTTTTTTTGAGTCATAGTCTCACTCTGTCACCCAGGCTAGAGTGCAGAGGCACAATCATGGCTCACAACAACCATGATCTCCTGGGCTCAGGTGATCCTCCTGCCTCAACCTTCCGAGTAGCTAGGACTATAGGCGTGAGCCATTGTGCCCAACCTTCTCTGAGAGTTTCTGTTTTTTCATTTGTCGTGGGTGTATTTTTTGTATTACATGGAGCATGGTTATAAAAACCACTTCGCAATCTTTATCTCATACTTTCAACATTCTGGGTCAACTTTGTTGTCTTTTCCCTTGAGAAGGGTTATAGTTTTCTGACTTTCATAAATTGAATAATTTTGGATTTTGTTCTGGATGATGTGTTTGTTATACTACAGAGATTTTGGGTGGCTACTTTTCTCTAAAAAGTGTTGATATTTTTGTCTTAGCAGGCAGTTAACTTGGTTAGACTTAACTGAAAATTCTGTCTCACCTATGGAGGGAGATATTGCAAACCAAATTTCAGCTCTTTTATCTCTTCCTGGGCTGCTTATAGTTTGGCTTGTGCACGCTCAGTTTGGGGGTCATCCAGAGACTTAGAGTAGAGTTTACCTAGAGGGTGGACTTTCCTTTTTCTGAATCTGCCCTCTCTGGAATTTCCCCTTCATTTTTCAGAGGCTGTGGTTACTCTGAGCACCATCGTTGTTTCCTTAGGTCAGAAAGTCAGTGAGCTTTCTACATAATTTTACCTCCTTGCTGCACATGACCTATCCTCAGGCCAATGTCAAAAGAATGAGAAACTCAATTATTGCTTTGCTTGCTTACTCCAAGTTTTGACATTTCTCCCTAAACTGCTTTTCTCTACAACCTTGCCAACACCTGTTTTTTTTTTTAAACTTTTTACTAATAGTCATTTTGAGACTGGTATCTCACTGTGGTTTTATTTGCATTCCTTTGATGATTAGTGAAGTTGAACATTTTTTCATATGTTTATTGACCACTTTTCTGCCTTGTGTCTTCTTTTGAAAAGTGTCTTTTCATGTCTTTTGCCCACTTTTTAATGGGGTTATTTGTTTTTTTCTTGTCGATTTGTTTAAGTTTCTTACAGATTCTGGATATTAGGCAAATATCAGATGCATAGTTTGTAAATATTTTCTCCCCTTCTGTAGGTTGTCTGTTTTCTCTGTTGATAGTTTCTTTTGCTGTGCAAAAGCTCTTTATTTTAATTAGGATCCCACTTTCAATTTTGGTTTTTACTGCACTTGCTTTTGGTGATTTGGTCATAAATTCATTGCCAAGGTCAGTGTCTAGAAGAGTGTTTCCAGGTTTTCATCGAAGATTTTTATAGTTTTCAGTTCTCAAATTTAAGTATTTTGTCCATTATGAGTTAATTTTTGTACATGGTGAGAAGAAGGGGTCCGGTTTCATTCTTCTGTTTATGGTTAGTCAGTTTTCTCAGCATCATTTACCAAATAGGATGTCCTTTCCCCAGTGTTTGTTTTTGTCAGCTTTGACAAAGATCAGTTAAATGTAGGTCAGTAGCTTTATTTCTAAGATTTCTATTCTGTTTCATTTGTCTAAGTTTCTATTTTTATGTCAGTATCATGCTGTTTTGGTTACTGTAGGCTTGTAGTAAAGTTTAAAGTTTGGTAATGTGATGTTTCCAGCTTTGCTCTTTTTGCTTAGGCTTGCTTTGGCTGTTAGGGCTCTTTTTGCTTCCATATGAATTTAAGCATCGTTTGTCTAAATCTGTGAAAAAATTACACTGGTAGTTTAATGTGGATTGCATTAAATCTTTAGATTGCTCTGGGAAGTAAATATATTTTTTATCTATCTATCTATCTATTTATTTATTTAATTGAGCTGGCATCTCACTCTGTTGCCCAGGCTGGAGTGCGGTGGCATGCTCATGGCCACCGCAGCCTTGACCCGCTGGGCTTAGGTGATCTTTCTGCCTCAGCCTCCAAGTGACTGAAACTATAGGCATGCACCTCCATGCCCAGCTAATTTTTTGATTTATTGTAGAGATGAGGTCTTGCCAAGTTGCCCAGGCTGGTCTCGAACCTGTGGGCTCAGGCAATCCTCTCACCTCGGCATCCCAAACGCTGGGATTATAGGTGTGAGCCACTGGGCCTGGCCAGTAAGAATATTTTAATGATATTGATTCTTCTAATCCATGAGCTTGAATTTTTTTTCCTTTTGTTCATGTCATCTTTGGTTTCTTTCAGCAGTGTTTTGTAGTTCCTGTTGTTGAGATCTTTCTTTGCTAGGTGTATTCCCAGATATTTTATTTATTTGTGCCTATTTAAATGGGATTGTGTTCTTGATTTGGTTCACAGCTTGAACATTGTTGGCGTACGGAAATGCTACTCATTTGTGAATATAGATTTTATACCCTGATATTTACTGCAGTCACTTATTAGCTCAAGAAGCATTTTGGTGGAACTTTTAGGATTTTCCAGGTATATGGTCATATTGTGTGCCACTAGAAATAATTTAACTTCTTCTTTGTTATATTTGGATACCTTTTTATTTTTTTCTCTTGCCTGATTGCCCTGACTAGGATGTCCAGTATCATGTTAAATAGGAGTGGTAAGAGTGGACATTTTTGTCTTGTTCTGGTTCTTTAAAGGGATTATTTTTGAACATATTAATCAAAGCTTAGACTCATTTCTGATAAACCTAGTAATCTTCTTGGGCCCACTTATGTTCCCTTTTTTCACTTGGTTTTCAGTCAATTCTAATCTTTTCATATGTATGCCTGTTTATTTTTGATTGAATGCCAGACAGTGCATAGGTAAAATTTTACACACGAACCTGATAATTGAGGCTCTGCATGCTGTGTGATTTTCCTCCAAAGATTTTCTTTGTCTTTGTCAGGGAAATAGGCAAGGAAATAGGTTAAAGAAAATACCTTCAATTCACTTAGGAATAAATGTGATTCAAACCTGAGTTTCATTCCTTTGGAGATATGATGGCTTTCAAATTACTGTTTATTTTAGACTATAATTTTTCAGGATTTCCAGTGAAAATATGGTGCTTATTAGAATTCCTCTATAGCAGACCTTAAACTCCACATTTTTTGGCCTGTTTTTGAAAGTCAGCCAAAAGCTCTTCTTAGCTTCTCAGCCTCTCTGTCACTTTCTGCCCATCCTCTCAGTATCTTAGACACTGCTTCCACACTGGAAGATGTCCTAAAGAAGAAGGTGATGCCAAGTGTTGTACTCAACTATTTGGGCTTCTTTCTTCAGAATTTTGGTGCAGCAAATCTTCACTACTTTGTTAATTTAAAAACTGAAGCTTTTTGTGTTTTACCTCATTTTACTCAATTGGGGGGTTGATCTGAGCCAGGTAGTAATCTCCATTGCTTTATTGGAAAACGTGCATTTAGAAAGGTGATATGGTCTTACCTACATAAATCAGTAGATGATAGAAATTTAGTCAGTGGTAACAAATTAAAAATGTCAGACAAAGAGTTGGAGATTTTTAGTCAGCATTGAGGCAGAAGATATTACTTGGGTAACTAAAGATTTAGTCAGCTTTACCAAACTGTTTCTACTTTTTTCTTTTTATATCACTATGCTTTATTCAAAGAGTAGAAATAGTCGGATTGTCTTGGGGGCTTCTATCCCAGCACTATCTGTAAGCACTGAACATCTTTAAAAATGTATGATTATGTCTATTTCATAGCCTTTTTTTTTTTTGCATCAGAATCTCACTGTCACCCAGACAGGAGTGCAGTGGCATGCTTATGGGCACTGCAGCCTCAACCTGCTGGGCTCAGGTGATCCTTCCACCTCAGCCTTCCAAGTAACTGGAACTACAGGCATGAGCCACCATGCCTGGCTAATATTTTTATTTATTGTAGAGATGAAGTTTCGCCAAGTTGCACAGGTTGGTCTTGAACCTGTGGGCTCAGGCAATCCTCTCACTTTAGCCTACCAAAGTGCTGGGATAGGCGTGAACCACCATGCCCGGTCTATTTCATAGTCTAATATGTGTGTATCTGCTTACCACCAAAAAGTTTAGTATATTGTCTGTGTTCTCTTCTGATAACTGCATGGGAACTGTATTTAGAGTTTATACTGCCTTTCTCTACCCCATCCACCCACCCCCCACTACTGATTTTTTTTTTTTGACTTAGGGTCCAAAAAACTTATAGCATTGCAGGACACAAGCTATTACTTTTCAACTGATATAGAAGTGTTATTTAAATTGAATTTAATAATTTTTATTGGGGATTTTTTTGGGGGGATAAGGCATATCTAAGATTGAAGGTAATTAAAACACAGCTTCTAACCTATAGAAGCATGAGTTCCAGGAAGAGGATGAAACAATTGTGCAACTCTGCCATATGGTGGACTTAATCCCAGCATATAAAGAAAGAAAAAAAGAACAATGTAAATGCTGTGTAAATAGTTGTACTGTATTATTTGTATTGCTGTAATGCTATTGTTATTTATTTATTTATTTAAAAAATATTTTTGATTCATGGTTGGTTAAATCTGTGGATGCAAAACCCATGAATATGGAAGGCCACCTAGAACCGGGGTCCTTTGATTGTTTCCTTCTCTCAATCATCTCTGGGATTTTATTATTATTATTTTTTAGTAGAAGTCTCACTCTTTCATCCAGGCTGAAGTGCAGTGGCATGCTTATGGCTACTGCAGCCTCAACTTGCTGGGCTCAGGTGATCCTTCCGCCTCAGCCTCCTAAGTAGCTGGAACCACTGGCATGCACCAACACGCCTGGCTAATTTTTTGATTTACTGATTGTTTTTGCAACTGATATAGAAGTGTTGTTTAAGTTGAATTTAATAATACTTATTGGGAATTTTTTTTTGACAAGGTCTAGCCATGTTGCTCAGGCTGGTCTCGAACCCCTAAGATCAGGCAATCCTCTCGCCTCTGCCTCCCAAAGTTCTGGGATTACAGGCGTGAGCACCACATCTGGCTGTATTTTGCTTTAAATACATGAAAATGATTTTATATTTATTTTAATGCAGCAAATAAAGTCTCTGGTGCCTGCATCTGCTAAGTATGTTTTTCTTATTTGCAGTTGAGTGAGTGATCTAAACTTTAATCTGTGATTAGGGAAGAAAGATTATCTTGTTGGCCCTTCCCTGCCTGCAAGAGGCAACAACACTGACTTACATGCCCGTTACTGCTTGGCAGTATATGCAAGGGTTGGGATTCTTGGGAGAAAAGAGGATGACTAGAAGGATGCTGGGATGTTAATATGAAACATGTTACATTTATTGTTGTCTCTCTGAGTCAATTTTGCAAGATAACAGGAAGAGAGTGTGGATACCTTTTGAGGTTTACTTGGTCAAGTCACTTTTGCTACTACCTTTGAAATGCTAGTGTGCCTACACATAGAACTAATATTGACCTGTGAGGTACCCTACTGCAGGGTTGGTGGCTTTGCCGAGTGAAAAACCTCATTCTATATTACAAGAACAGCTTGAGCCTTTGGGATGGGATAAAAATCCACAAAGGGTGTAGAACATGACTATAAAGCTTTGACAACATGCTCAACATGACACATTTACCTGGTTGGAAAGGATACGTCTTTTTGTGTTCCCAGGAAGCAAAAATGATTATAATCCAATTTTAATTTTAAAACTGGAATTTAGCTGGGCGCAGTGGCCCATGTCTGTAATCCCAGCACTTTGGGAGGCAGAGGCAAAAGGATTGCCTGGGTCCAGGGGCTCAAGACCAGCCTGGACAACTTGGCAAGACCTCGTCTCTACAATAAATAAAAAATTAACGGAGTGTGGTGGTGCACACCTGTAGTCTCAGCTACTTGGAAGACTGAGGCAGAAGGATCATCTGGACCCAGCAGGTTGAGGCTGTGGTGGCCGTGAGCGTGCCACTGCACTCCAGCCTGGGTGACAGAGTGAGACGCTTTGTAAAAAATAAAACTGAAACTTGTACTGAAACATCATATTCTTGCAGGCAGAATTGATTGCTTGTAGACGATTTCTGTTACCAATTATTTATACTTAGTGATCTTCAGAAAATTGTTTCTTATATTCTTTTTTCCCTTGGATTGATATTTTAATACAGATACAAAAACCATAATGCCTTCTTTGCAATGCCATTTTTCTCTTACAAATATTATTTTTCTTTCAGATATTATCAGATGCAACACAGCCTCTTGAAAGTCAGAATTTTTCTCCTGTGGTGCGAGATGTAAGTTATAAGAATAACTTCTTTTCATGAATGTATTTTTTCTACTACCGTCTTTGCTCTCCTCTCTCCCTGTCTCTTGCTTTCTCGCTCTCTCTCTCCATCTCTGTCACTCTGTCTCTATCAGTCATGAGCCCATGTTTGTAGGACTAAAATGTGGATACTAAAGAAATGTCTTGTGTCATATACATTTAGGCAGTGATTACATCCAACGGTACATTACCTGATAAATATAAATATATCCAGAAACTCCGGGAAAGCAGGTAAGTATTGTTCAAATCCTCTTGTTTTATATATTTATTCTTATCTTGGATTTGACAAGTATTTTTAATGCTTCAGTGACAGTTCTTAATATTAGGTTTGTACATTATATAAAATTTTATAATATCTGTAAATGTAGAAAATCTAAACTAAGTAGCTGTTTGAAACCCATGTGAGTTTTTCCCCCTAAACAGTAGTAGAGCATAATTTTGGCTTTCTAATATCCTGTGTAGATGTGAATGTAAACAAGCAAAAACCCATAGGAGTTATCCTTTGGGTAGTCCCTTGTTCTTTCTCTAGTCTTTTATATATTGTCACACCTCTGTTATTTTCTCAAAGGAAAATGAGCACACTAACCTTTTCTGTTGTGCTTTCAGTTAGGGTTTTTAGTTAAAGGTTTGGACTCTCTTTTGTATAGTATAATGTTTAGGAAAGTAAATTCTTGACTACAAATTAAGAGAGTAGTGAAGAATCAAAATGGTGAGAAGTAGTTTTCTCCAGGGAATCTTATTGGGAGAAGATGCCAAATTGTCATATAGTAGATCTACTCAAGGAAATAGTTCTTAGAAAGGTATTTAACACTGGACGTGGTAGCTCACGCCTATAATCCCAGTACTTTGGGATGTAGAGGCAAGATAATTGCCTGAGCCCAGAGGTTTGAGACCAGCCTGGGCAACTTGACAACACCTTGTCTCTACAATAAATAAAATTAGCAGGGCGCCATAGTGCGTGCCTGTGATCTCAGCTACTTGGAAGGTTGAGGTGAAAGGATTGCCTGAGCCCAGCAGGTTGGGCCTTAGGTGGCCGACAGCGTGCCACTGCACTCCAACCTGGGCAACAGAGACTCCAACTCCAAAAAAAAAAAAAGAAAAAGAAAAAGAAAGAAAGAAAAATATTTAGCTAAAGTCTTTGCTTGTTATCTTTATTTTACTACTTAAAGTTTCAAAACATTGATGTTTCTTTGGAATGTTCTGGTCTCCTCCAGCTTATTGTGTTTATATCTGCTCCACTGATCTATTTACATTTTTTAAAAATAAGCCATTCACTGAAGTCTCTGGAGAAACCAGAGTGAGTAAATTAAAAATACAAAACAAAGTAACTGTCTCATCTTTTTTTTCAGCGATTCTACCTACAAGGAGTGAACAAAAAGATCTGCTTAGACCAAGTGGATTATAGTTATACCTTTTCCATATTTGCTCATAAGTTCCTTTTTTAATGTGTCAGTGAAATATTCTGGCATAAGAGTATTTAATTATTTTAAAAGAGAAGTTAGCTCTGTAATCCCATGGGAGAGTGTCTTATAGGGGAGACTTCACATTTATTTGTCTTTCATAGTTCTATCTATCTTTTGATTCTCATCATCTGATGAACTCCTATACTACTAATACTAATGGCATGTCTAACATGACTAGTCATGATATCTTCACTCTTACGACCATGTTTCATGTAGCAGAAGGTTACTTGGCTCCCTAGGACTTCCTGCCCTCCTTCGCTGATGGAATCTTGTGCCAAGAGACTGATCATGAAAGTTGCCTTTTTGAAAGGAAATTTACCTGATTTTGAACCCTGCCTTATTCTTATTATTCCTTTCACCACTTAGCACAGTGATTATTAACTTGGAGACTGAAGTTTGGGGGTACTAATGGGGTGGACAGTATTCAAGCCTAGGAATGAGTTTTTAGAAATATGTTTTGAACCATTTATATTTGGACATCAAAATAATGTTTTAATTATACAAACTATAGAAAGTGTTGTTAGAATATGTAGTAACCAAATAATAGTGGTTCTCTCTGGGAGGGGAAATGAAATGAGAGTAGTGGTTAAAGGAGACTTCATTAGTAATGTGTGTGTGTTGGGGGTATAGAAGGTCAGGATCATTTTATATTCATATTTATTTGAAGTCACTTATAGTTAATGAAAAGGATTATGGGTTAAAGTTCAAGAGATATCCTTCCCTAAAGATTCCAGCAATAGAGCCTGCTTCTTAAGTCCCTGGCACCGGCCCATTCCCATAGTTTCATGTTGATATTGGGGAATTTGATTCAAAACACATTTATTGAGTACCTTCCATATTAAAGATAAAATATACTGAGCGTTAGTGGGTTTATAAAGATGGGTAAGACTTATTCACTGCCTTGGACATCATAGTTTGTGGGAAAGACAGAGAGTCATCTGTCCAGAAGGTACAAATTCTAGAAGAACAAATTGTTCAAGAATTAGAATCCCACCTAGTATTAGTCTTAGGTTTCTATGCTTAACCCATGGCATTTGTGGTTTCAGAGTTGTAGTTTCAACTGTTCTGAAGTGACCCTAAAGATATATGACAAAGCAGTTTCTCATATGGATATTAATAATCTCCTCAGATTGTTGCCATCTTGAGTGTTGTGAGGCATAAATAAAGCTTCCCAGGTAAAGCTCCTAGCATGATTTTGAATCCCATCCCTGGAAAGATAAAGTGTAGACTGTTACTCATTTGTGTGTAAGCCAAAAAATGGTCCAGCATCTATACTTCACTCGGTAGTACTGGAAATTGATGAAACACATCTATGAAACATTTATCTCAGAGATGTCAGGGTCTATTGCTTTTCCCTGGTCAAAATCTAAAATAATTAAAGAAAAATGTTGATATAGGGAACTCCTGTGAATGTTCTCATTACAAATAATGTGGGAAGAAATTGTTACTTCATAGTCTAGGTTTTAGTGTTGTTTGGGGACAGCAAGATAATCTGTTATTTAAAAAATAAAATTTTAATTGCCCTCTTCCCCCTTCCCTTTTTTTTATTTTTAAATAGGGAACGTGCTCAGTCACTTTCAGTGGGCACCAAGAAAAAGGTCTTGGTTCTTGGATCTGGCTATGTATCTGAGCCTGTGTTAGAATACCTGTCAAGAGATGGCAATATAGAAATAACAGTAGGTAAATAAGCCCTAATGTTTGAAGAAGAAAAGTTGATTTCATAGCTTATTGACTCTGTGAAGCTTAGGACATTTTGCTTCTAAAATAGGAAGAATTATTTTTTAGAGGTTTTAAAATGTGTTTTACTCTGATGCATGAAAGGAAATATAAAGATTTGACTATTTTATTCTTGAAATAGGCTCTGACATGAAGAATCAAATTGAACAGTTAGGCAAGAAATATAATATTAATCCTGTTAGCATGGACATTTGTAAACAAGAAGAGAAGTTGGGTTCCTTGGTGGCAGAACAAGATCTTGTCATCAGGTATCTGGCAAGAAATGATTTTCTTCTTTTTGTTGTTATTGTCATTATTTCTCTTCCCTTGTTTTCTCTTTCTCTTTCTCTCACTTCTCCTGTCCCCTTTTCTGCCTCTCCCCTTCTCTCCTCTTCCCTTCTTCTCTTCGCTCTTTAAGTACACTTTTTACATAAAGTGTGCATCCAGGAAGGTACACCAATCATAAGTGCATGCCATTTATAACTTGACGAATTTTCACCAGGTGAACACACTCTGTAACCATCACTCACTTAGGAAACACAAGATCAATCATATTTCAGAAACCCTCCTTGTGCCCCTTTTCATTCACTAGCCTCATTCCCCAGGGTAAACACTATCCTACCTTCTAATGTACAGATTAGTTTGTCCTCATTTTTGGCTGCCTTCTTTTATTCATCATTCTGTTTGTAAGAGTCATTTGTGTTATTGTCTGTAATTGTAGTTTATTTATCCTCATTGCTCTGTAGTATCCCACTGTGTCCATTATTATTTACTTGACTACAATGGATATTCAGGTTGTAACTGAATTTTGGCAATTATGAATCATGCTGCTATACATATCTTTGTATTTATCTTTGGTAAACTATTTCACCAAACAAATTATACATTTCTGTTGGGTATATGCTAAGAAGTGGAATTGCAGTTCATGAAGTATTCATGTTTCATATTTTTGGGTGTCCACTATTTATAAAGCTTAAATGAAATAAGTAGATTCTTTAGCCTTATGACCATTTTAAGTCTTATCATAAGAACAGATCTTGAAATATAGTATTTATTATTACCTAATAAAAAAGCAAATCTAACTTCTAGATATAGAGCTACAAAAGCGTCACTCTATAATTAAACCTGATTTTGAAATGTCAAAGTAATGAGAATAGTCATTTATTCTTAGAATATAATTTTTCCAAGTTAAGAGAAAGTTGCCTTCTCATTCATAGTGATTATCTAATCACTTTCATAGTTAGGTCAGATTCAAATTGTATCCTTGGAGGAAGTTCTGTGATGTCCTACTTCAAACGAGCATGCTTGTAAGACAGATACAGTGAAAAGTAATTCTAATTACAGGTGGGGACTTTCACATTACCTCCTGATATATTTAAATATAGGGTCACTTCATGAATTAAAATATTACTCAATTCATACAAATTTTATGCATATTAATTTTTATCTAAAAAAATTGGTGAATAAGCATCTGAACTTCTCTGGCACTGATATGACTAGAAAAGCAAATCTTGATTCAAAATAAAATATTCTAACCTCCTGAGTAAATTAAGAATTTATTTTGCCACAAATAGATATTTAAATATATCATTATTGTTTGATGAAACAAGATAAATAACATTATTAAAATGTTTGGAACAAAATATGACAAGACAACAATCTACCAATATGTGCAAATTTTAAATTGTAGTAAAAAAGTGGCCTTCAATAAGATTTAGCACCAGCAGTA
Source organism: Tarsius wallacei (assembly GCA_963574415.1). NCBI lineage: Eukaryota > Metazoa > Chordata > Mammalia > Primates > Tarsiidae > Tarsius > Tarsius wallacei. The sequence goes on along the minus strand of CAUYQG010100844.1, from coordinate 30,468 downwards.
TCTGTTTTACATTCAATATTTTCTCATTTTGGTGAAGTTTCTGTGCAGGATAGTGGTAATGCCATTAAATGTTTTTATCTTGTAGTGTTCATTAAATAATTAAAAAAAATTTTTAAGTTGGGGTAAGAATGTTTTGATATAAACACAGAAATAGGGACTACAAAAATAAAATGAGCAAGTAATTTTATAATATGTCAAATTCTCAGTTAAATTTTTCATATTGAATTTTTAATGATTGAATGCAAAGCAGTAGTTGATGTTGATAAGTTTGAAAATTTTGATTGTATTTTATATGTGTTTTTCACAAGTGACATTTTCAACCATTTGAAATAATTAGGTTGGAATCAACTCAAATAATTCAAGAGTTAGGTCCCACTGAGTGCTTATTATATCACATTCAAATGCATTATGAACTGTAATCCCTTTGTCTAAAAAAAGCACTTCAATCAGTCCTGTCATTTTACTTCTCAGCATATTATTAGGCCAAAGTTTTAAAGTATTATTAGATCTTGGTTAATTTTTGATCAGGCAAGTTTTCAATATGAACAATGGTGTTAAAGTTCTTTTCACTTAACTTTTAAGATGATGCTATTTCACATTTTCTGTTAATACTTTGAGTCTAACAGTTTTGTGAGTATTTTGCTCAATGGCTTTTAAAAGGCCACTATATATGGTAACATGGTAATTCCTTTCCTGCTAAAAAATAAAAACACAGAGATCAGGAAGTTTTATAGGAGCTTTTGATACTGTCAAAAGGCACACACAGTTTTATTCTACATGATAATAAATCTAAGTAGCAATTATCTATTCTGCTGATGAGGTATAAATGCCTGAAAGGTAGTCTGATTGTTTATTTTGTTTTGAATGAAATAAAGAAAACATGAAGTATGCAGGATGAATTTGAAAAGTACAGTGATAAAGTGTGATATTGTTTGTAAGTTAGTATTTCTTTTTTTGGTACTATGTGGATGACTTTACCAAGTAGGCAGTAAGGTAGAACTTAAATGTTGGCATGTGATTGACAGAGTGTTTTATTATTCCTTGAATAGAATATAGATGTACTCATTTATACTGACGTTTATGAAAGTTAATTTTTTTGATTGTGTAGTCTCAGCACCAAATTAAAGTACCAAAGCCAAACTTTTAGAAAACCTAATCAAACCTGTTTTGCATACAGTACCATTTTTTGCTCACCGTATAGATTGTTATCCATTTTGATAGCCTTTACATTGATCAATACCATGAATGCCTCTCTCCTCCTTGGGCTCATCCTGAAGTTTATGATCTACTGTAACATATGGGCCACGTTGATCTAGTCTGACTCATCATGCTCTCCTCATTTGAGAGATGTGGCGGTAAAAAGAACAGCAACTGTGTTTTGTTTTTTTGTTTTTTTAGGAGGGAACTCAAGTCAGGAAACCACAGAAATGTAAAAACAAATGGGATAAATTCCATTAAATGTTATAAAGAAATCAGTGGATGCATGCAGAGGAAGGATATCTGACTTGGATATCTGGGAAAAACTTTTGGAGGAATATAACTTTTCAGGCATTTCTTAGAGGAGGGTGTGATTTGGATAGGGGTGTGTGGGTGTCTTGAGAATTTCAAGTGGAAGGCACAGTAGGAGTAAAGAAAAAGTAAATGCTTTAGTGGACAACTACAATATTGTCTTTGATTTCTATATAGAATTTATGAAAGAAATTGAGAGAAAAAACTAGCAATATTAGGCGAGGGTCATTGTGGAGGTCTTTAGATGTGATAACAGGATGGATTTATCCTGCAGTCCACAGGGAATCCTTGCTCATGTCTGAGAGAATAATTTAATCAGAACAGTGCCTTAAAGATCCAGCTTTAGTACAGGTCAAAGCTGGAAGGTAGGGGTGGAGAAGAAAGTTTCTGATCAGGTTTTTCCTGTTTTGAAGCTTGTTGCCTTATGTATTGCATCCTCTTGTGGCCAAGGCATGCATCACAAGCAAAGTTAACATGGTCACGGCAAGCTACATCACACCAGCACTAAAAGAATTGGAAAAGAGGTAAGTTTTAATCATTTTCAACAAAGTAAGTGGCTCTGTGACATTGTTTTTATTTTATATCCAACTTTTTCTTTCTCCCCTCTTCACCTGCTGCAGTGTGGAAGAAGCTGGCATCACAGTCATTGGCGAATTGGGATTGGACCCTGGTCTTGATCATATGTTGGCAATGGAAACAATAGACAAGGCCAAAGAAGTGGGAGCCACGGTGAGCTAAGTTTACACTCAAAGTTCTATTTAGGAAAATATTAAAAGATCTAGCTTCCTGTGTATAGAAATAATCTGTCTGTAATTTTGACGAAAGATGTTGCTCTATAACACATACTTTGAATAGAAATTTCAAATAGAAGTCTGTAGCTGTGGAAATATCTATATAGTAAGAAATAATGTGGGTAGTCACCAATTTTTAGAGAAATAGATGCTACTATAATATTTTGGCTTAATACAATTTTTAGACTGTCTTGGAGATTCTATAATAAGATTTGACATTTAAAAGTGGGGAAAATCTTTGGATATCATGAATCTGTTGGTATATGAATTATCTTTTACACATGACAAGGCACTATTGGATATGTAAATGTGATGATTCAGATGAAATGTTCTATATTCTTGAAAATATGTATATATAATCAAATGCATAATTTGAGTACCAAAGTTAGTAGTAACTTACCAAGTAGAATTAAACTCATAGTTGGATTTTTTTTTTTTTGGAGTCTCACTCTGTCACCACAGCTGGGGTGTAGAGGTACAAAAAAAGCCTCAACCTGCTGGGCTTAGGCAATCCTTCCACCTCAGCCTTTCAAGCAGCTGAAACTACAGGCGTGCGCCACCACACCTGGCTAATTTTTTTGGTTTATTGTGGAGATGAGGTCTCGCCAAGTTGCCCAGGCTGGTCTTGAACCCCTGGGCTCAGAAAATCCTCTTGCCTCAACCTCCCAAAGTGCTGGGATTATAGGCATGAGCCACTGTGCCTGGCCACAGTTGGATTTTTAACTGATCAAAATGTTAGTCATTATCTCTTTAGGGTTTTTTTGTTTTTCTTTTTATATATGTAAAATATAATGGTGACTTAAATGGCATTTGGCTTTAGGGATTTTTGAAAGCCTTACTCCATTCATTTCAATTAATCACTTAGATACATGATTCTCCCTAGCATATTGTTGATTCTCTCTAACTCATTCTTTAATTTACAGATTGAATCATATATTTCCTACTGCGGTGGACTTCCAGCCCCTGAACATTCAAATAATCCATTGAGATATAAATTTAGCTGGAGTCCAGTGGGAGTTTTGATGAATATAATGCAGCCTGCCACCTACCTGCTCAATGGAAAGGTGAAAGAATGTCATAGAAGCATAGTGATATCAACCTGCAATAACTGCCTGAGACAGTCCAAATTCTTTCTCCTTGATACCAAGGCCCTTTAATAACTGCCATGCTGCCTGTTCCCATTACCTCCTCCTGGGTGCATTTTCTGTTCCATTTAGTGTGGTTCCCAGCAAAGTTGTGCTTATTCTTCCCTCTGTCTTCTTGCAAATTGTTTTCTGCCACTTGAAAATTCGCTTCTCCATTTCTCTATGGGCATACACACTGATCATCTCCTGACTTATTTCAGCATGATAAACATTTTCTGAGTACCTATTGTATGCTGGACTTTGGGTGAGGCACCCAAGATTGTCACAGTGAATGAAGTTCCTGACTTCAGAACATTCAGCTGAATGGGTGGATGGGGTCAGCTCTTGAAACGAAGGGTTTTGTGGGTCAGGGAAAGAAATCAAAGTTTATTTCTCAGCTGCAGTAAAACAGAGCATAAGAACTCTCTGAGTGTAGTATAATTTTCTTCATTTTACAGTGAGGAAGTCATGGCTCAGAGAGAATGTCCAAGGTTATTTGGCTGGGATTCAAACCCAGGTCTAACTAAGTCTGAAACCTTTTCTTTCTTCTTTTGCCAGATCGCTCAATGGCAGGAAAGACAGACACTGGAATAAATAACTATAATCCAGTGGGGAAAATTCCAAAGTATGCAAAAGTGCCACAGAAGTACAGATGAGATGGCAATTGGTTTGTCTTTGGTGAAGAGTTGGAGGGAAGGGAGGGTGTGGAGAAGGAAAACTAGTGGAGAAGAGGGTGTACTCAGCCTTGAGGATAAGAGGCTGCCAGCCAGGCAGGGATGCTGCCATTGGTGATATAGAGTTTATAAGGTGGAAATCAGGCATAGGAAACTCAGATAGCAGCCACAGTTAAAGAGACTGCCAAGTAGCAGAACCAGCATTAAATTACATCTGTCTATGCTCCTAACAATACGGAAAGACTCACGTGAGAGGGAACCAAAATATTAAAAAAAAAAAACCCAGGATGTATTTATAAAATAATTGTGTATTTATTCTTACATGTTTAAACCTCAGTCACCTTCAAAGTACTCTTAGTTTGATATAATACACCTATCAAGATGCTTTTTCCACTGCTCAAAACAGTTTTTGAACTTGTCCATTTTGATACCTTTTAGTGCTTCTGTCATTTTTTGCTTCACCTCTTCCACATTGGCAAAACGTTTCCCTTTGAGGAGTTTTTTTCATCGGGGAAACAAACAAACAAAAAGTCACTTGGGGCAAGATGGGCTGAATAGGGAGGGTGGGGAAAGAGGGTCATGTCATTTTTAGTCAAAAATTGCTGAACATTCATTGCAGTGTGGGAAGGTGCGCTCCTAAACCACCCATCATGAAATGGGCGAATGTGTAGAAGGAATCTCCAAAAAAATTCACTGAAGCCGAATATAGCCTCTCACAACAATGCTAGCAGGTACACTGAAGCTGATGGGTTCCTAGAACACTTACCTAGTGGGAGAAGGCTATACTACAATGGGTTTAGCCTCCAAAATATAATTCTGGGCTTTTTTGGGTCCCCTCGTATTTTAGAAAAAGGTGTGACAAACTGAGGGTGCCTCTTTGAATTGTGTGTTCTAGGCATTCCACTTGCCTTACTCTAGCCCTGGCCCTGCAGGGAGTGATGAATGATATGATCTGATGTGTGTCTTGAAAAGATTATTCTGGCCTGACTATTATGAATTCTCAATGTATCTGTGAATCTGAATGTATTTTAGAAATTTGTACCTATGATATAGAGCTTGACTCACAGACTTGGCTATACATTGAAATCATAAGGGATATTCAAAAAGTACTGATAACTGAGCCTCATGCCCAAAGATTCTGAATTTCCAGGGTTCTGGAATTTTTAAGTTCTTCCCAAGTGACGTTAATATGTAGCTGAATTAAGAGCAACTAATTTAATGATCAGGAAACTACAGCTACACTTAAAATGTTACAGGCCATTTTAGGTTGATGTTGGAATAATGCATTACACGCGTCAGGATAATAAACAGGACCAATGAGTTCTGGTCCAAGCACTGGCATCCCTCACAGTGTCACCAAAGACCAGGGAGTTGTAAAGGTCCACCAGTCGTCAATCTCACGTGTAATGTGAGTGGTGAATTTCCATCCACTTCTCTAGTTCTGTGAATCATGAAGGTTTGGGCCAGAATCAGTCTGCTGTTCTACCAAGCACACTTCCTTTTACATGCTAAGGCCTGTCTACTGTTGCATTTCAACAACTGCTTCTACCTTCTGCAATCTTGGAAGAGAAAGGGCCTGACAGGTATAAAATAATATGTGAGGGCAGGGAAAAAAATCTTGCTTCAGTTGAGTAAAATGCTTATTTGCAGGTGGCCTTATAAACAATAAAGCAGTTGACGACCCATGTAAAAGAAAGAGCAAGGGACTTGATGTCAGGGCTGGCTTTGTGCTCTTATTTCTTGGTTACTGACTGAGTGAGCTTCGGGTTCCTTGTTGAAGATAAGGCAGTAGTGCTAGCCTCCCAGGGTTCTTGCTCAATGAGATCATATGGATTACAATCTGCCTAACAACCCATGATCAGACATGTCATCAATCTAGCAAACATCAGTTACATAATGAAATTAGTGGTCTTGAGAGCTCAAGAAAAGCAAGAGGCAAATTTTAGGTAGCAGAAGTTGTATTTGTTGAATTTGAAGTTTTCCCCCTTCATCCTGAACTTGTTTTACTAAAAAAAAAAATGCTGTTTGCATCTCCCTGACACTATGGAGGATGCCAAGAGAAGAAACAAGATGCTTTTCTTTGGTAAAATGATACCTTTTTCAAGGTCCCACTTAAGTTTCTTGCAGATGGAGCTTTTCCTGACCACTCCAGCTCTCGTTCACTATTATTTTGTCTGAACTCAGTCAAAGTGTCGGGCACTTTGTCTGTATCTCAGAATTTTCCAGGTGCTACATTATTCATTCAGTAATTCAAGTGTGTCAGTCTGTCTCCCAAGCCAGATTATTAAACGTCTTAAAAGCTCCCTTGTCTTCTTGTCCCTTCACTCCCTCTGCCACCACCACCCTTCACCACAGAGCAGGCTATAAATAATTAACAGAATCGTAACTGGGGAGCCATGTGGCTTTTCTGGTTTCTGCTTAAAGTTGAAGCCATAATATTTGCCGAAATTAAGCAGTGGCCTATGAATTAGAACATATCTTATTGTCCTGTATCTTTGCAGTGATTTCTGGCCACTTGAATTATTTCTAACTTCTAATCCAGTATCTAACAAATATGATTTTCTTTTACATAATTGGAGACAGTGATTTCACCTTCTCTTAGTTTATTCCCTCCACAGGGGCTGGTTTACTTTCTTATGTTGGTGACATCTGGGAGTGACATGATGAGTGATGTCATCATCCTTTTTCATTTTATAAATGGTGTCTTTGGATAAAACTGAAGTTTTAATTTTGAAGAAGTTAAATTCATGGGTGTATGTGTCCTGTTTAATCTTTTTTTGAGTCAGAGTCTCACTCTGTCGCCCAGGCTGGAGTGTAGTGGCACACTTATAGTCACTGCAGCCTTGACCTGCTGGGCTCAGGTGATCCTTCTGCCTTAGCCTTCTAAGTAGCCAGAACTACAAACATGTGCCACCGCGCCTGGCTAATTTTTTGATTTATTGTAGAGATGAGGTCTCACCAAGTTGTCCAGGCTGTTCTCAAACCCATGAGCTCAGGCAATCCTCTCACCTCTGCCTCCCAAAGTGCTGGGATTGTAGGCATGAGCCACCACACTTGGCCAGATTCAATCATTCTTATTGCAGTTTTCAGATGCGTCACTGGTGGCATAATCTGGAATGCTGTCCTATTTTCAGTTTCTCTTTCAAAATGCTGGTTCAAAACTAAGCACAATTGAGGGGACAGTCCACACTGATAGAAAAAACTTGTCTAATAGAAAAAACATGGACACGAGTCAGATGACCTGGGTTCAAATATGCATCTGAGTGCCTTCTTCAGCCTCAGTTTTCACCTCTGACAAATGGATTATTGCATGGATTAAAGATAATATATATGAAGTACCTGGCACATCGTGGGTCCTGAATAAGTTATTGTATATTTCCTGTGTTAAATTCCTCAAAAGTTTAGTGATCAAGCTGACTGTGATTATTTGAATATGTGTCCTTGAAAAACATATGGCAGTGATTCTCAGTGTTTGGTAGATGTGTGTTTGTAAGAGTTTGACTTAAGCCAGCAGCAGCAGTGAGTAATGAGCCTGAGTATTGTTAGGGCAGAAAGAAATGTTTATTTGCTAAAAACTTGACAAATATGTCTCTCTGTCTTTAACCAAATCATTAATAAAATACTAAGCAGGCCAGGACTTATTATTGAACCACATAATGTGCCACTAGAAATACAACTCTGAATTGATATCAAATGATAATGATTATCCAGTAATTTGGGTGTCAGTTTGTGTAGCCAACTGCAATCTCTCTAAATACATCATCACCCTTCAGCTTACATTTCCGTATTTTCTTCATAGGGATTTCATGATAGATTTATGAACTAACTGATTTAGTTCTAGTTGGTAAAATGCTAGAATATTGTGCTCTTTCTTGAATTTTATTTTTAAAATGTTCCTGACCTTCAAACAAACAACACTTGGAATTTTCGTTAGGTTATAGAAGTGAGATGAGTATGGAGATGCCAAAGATCGACATTTGCCTTTTTAAAAATATAATTTTATTTTTAAAGATGAGCTCGTGCTATGTTGCCCAGGCTGGACTTGAACTCCTGGGCTCAAGTGATTCTTCCTCCTCAGTCACCTGAGCTGAATTGCTGGTATACAGGTGTGCACCTCCACGCCCCAAATTTGTTTTTTTAATTAAATGTTTTTAAACATTAAAATTCTATTAAATAAATTTTTAAAAAAAGAAGTAGTGCAGAAATGGTCTCTCTGGGAATGTTTACTGTGCACACAATCCAGAATTTTATAAGAAAGTTAAATAAAAAACATTCCTCACATCCTTCAGATTCTCCTTAAAATGTTAAATGGTGATCAGCGCTCTGTAAAGTGAGCCCTTTAACTGAAATGACTCTATCGGTCTTGACACTGCAGTCAGCATAGCCCTTTTGTCTCTGGGCTTCCACCATATATAAATGAGTCACCATTTTTTTTCTCTCATACAGAGGCACGTGCAGAACCTATTTACAAATAAACTATAAGAATCATTTGATGAAGTTTAGCCAAAAAATCCTTCAGACTAGTTCCTGGGAGTCCATCTTAAGGTAACTTGTCAGCTCCCTAGTGCAGCGTTTTGAGAAATTGTTCAGAAATTGTTTCTAGTGGTGCAGCCAGTAAAAAAAATCCAGTTCTACCAGTGGCCTCAACCAGAATTCTCAGCCCTGATTTTATCACTCCAGATTTATTTCTGTTATCTTAAGGCCAATCATGGACCTCACAAACTAAACGAAAATTTAATCCTTTAAAATTAAAGACGCAAAGATACTTCACTGCTTTTTTTTTTTTTTTGATTCGGGGTCTTGAGTGCAGTGGAATGTTTATGAATCACCACAGCCTCAACCTTCTGAGCTCAGATGACCCACCTCAGCTTTCCGAGTAGCTGGGACCACAGGTATGCACCATTATGTCTGGCTAATTTTTTACTTTTTTTAGAGAGAGGAGGCCTCTCACCATGATGCCCAGGCTAGTCTTGAACTCCTGGGCTCAAGCGATCCTCCCAACTCAGCCTCACAAAGTGCTGGGGTTACAGGTATTGAACCACTATGCCTGGCCAAGACCTTAGGTTTAGAAAAACTAAGTGCCGCCAGGCTCAGTGGCTCAGCCTGTGAGCACTTTGGGAGGCCGACATGAGTGGATTACCTGAGACGGCGGGTTCGACACCAGCCTGGGCAACTTGGTGAGAGGTCGTTTCTACAACGAATAAAAAAAATTAGCCAGGCATGGTAGTATGTACCTGTAGTTCCCACCCCTTGGAAGGCTGAGGCGGAAGGATCACCTGAGCCCAGCAGGTCGACGCTGGGGTGGCCGTGAGAGTGCCAATGCACTACAGCCTGGGTGACAAGGTGAGACTCCAACTCAAAAAAAAAAAGAAAAGAAAAATTAAATGCTTTAAGTCAAATTTTAAGCTTGGGAGAACAATGGTCTTTTAAATGATAATATTAGCAGAACAACTTGAGTATGGGATGCTGATTATCGTGGTTTCATTATTTTTTTTTCAATTTCTTGTTGCTTTCTTTTGTGCAAGGAATGCAGATAAGCCCTAAAAGAACAAGTGGTTGTAACCCTGTGTGTACCTTTTCAATGTTCCTCAGGTTGTGAATGTTGCAGGGGGAGTCTCCTTTCTTGACGCAGTTACTTCCATGGATTTTTTCCCAGGGTTAAATCTGGAAGGCTATCCTAACAGAGACAGTACAAAATATGCTGAGATTTATGGCATTCCATCTGCTCACACTTTGTTGCGGGGAACACTGAGGTATAAGGTAAGCAGCTGTCCTTGAGACTAAACATATCGCCAGTGTTGATGAAAGTGATATGTACACTTAATCAGTAATCAAAATAATGGTGATAAACCCAGTGGGAGCCTATTTTCTCAGGATCCTTTTGTTTGAATGTTTTAGGAGACAACTCAAAATAGAAAAAGAGAATGTATTGACTCATTAGGAGTTTTTTTTGTGTGTGTGGTTGTTCTTTTTAAAGATGTGGGGTACAATTTAGGAAGAGTTATACAAGTGGACATCGTACAAGTAAAGTTTGGGCCTCCCTTTGGTCCTCACTTTGCCCGGTTTGAGATCAGGTACGCTTATTGATGTTGTGTTGAAGGCCGATGGGGGTCAGCCCCAGGCTTAGTGAGATTTGGAGGTCACGTGGCCTCACCGGGACTTGGTTTCTCTTCCTTCCAGTAGTCCTCATAGTCTCAAGTTCTACACGATGGCAGGATATTAGCAGCCTCCCCAGTCTCTTATCTTAGGTTCCAATCCAGTGGGAATAAAAAGCTATGGCTTTCTAATAGCTAACAATATAAGTTTTGTCTTATTTGCTGTGAACATTCCCTGAGGTTACTAGGATAAAATGTGCTGATTGGCTCTGACCTATGTGATAGGTCCCTAGAGTTGAAAACGTATTCAGTGTTATTGGAAACACATGGACTGGGTTTGGGGAAAGGGACAGGTGAAAGAGGCTTCCCCAAAGCAAATCTGAAATGTTTTAAACCACAAAATGGGAAATGCGTTCTAGGAGCATAAATGCAAATATCCAGGACACATTTATTGATCACAAAGAGCAGTTACAAATGTAGCCAAATCAAGATACCTGTTGTAATAGTTTTCTAGCATAACAATTGCCACAACTGGGTGGCTTGAAACAAGAATTTATTCTTTCATGGTTCAGGAGACTATAAGGCTGAAATCAAGGTGTGGGTAGTGTTGGCATCTTCTGGAGGCTGGGCTTGTAGACACATCTATCCCATTTCTACCTGGTCTTCATATCACCTTCTTCTGTGTATCTCACTGGGTTCTCTCTTCATGTAACACCTTATGTAGAGTGGACCAGCCGGGGTTGATCTCATTGAAGTTCTTAAGTAATTACATCCGAAAGTATTCAACAGTAGTCATATTATGAGACTCTGGGTGGCCATGAACTTGGGGGGAGGGCACTACTCAACCTAATGTAGCTAGCCTATCTAAAACACATACGTCTCTCAGAATCAAAGATCTGATTACAGACCTCTCCGACCTGTGAGATTTCTTAGCTGAGGTCAGAGAGGGGCTTTGTCTCATGTGTATTATCTAGTATTCACTAATTATCTTTCTGGAAGAAGTAAGAGACACAGGCCTGTCAGTGATGATCCTTCAATTCTTCAGTGTGCTTTTTCCTTGCTTTCTCATGTCTTTTTGTACTGGGGGTTATCTTTGCCTGGAATATCCCCCCCACCCCTGATTTTTATACCACCCTTTTTTTCCACCTTCAGGTCTTGTTTTTAATGAAGCTCTCCATACCATTGTATTTACTTTTATTTTTTTAAATTTATTTTTGTTATTGCTATTTCTTGAGTCAGCATCTCACTCTGTTGTCCAGGTTGGAGTGCTGTGGCACAGTCAGCCTCACTGCAGCCTTGACCTCCTGTGCTCGGGCAATCCTTCTGCCTCAGCCTTCTGAGTAGCTGGGACTACAGGCATGTACCACCATGACTGGCTAATTAAAAATTTTTTTTGTGTGTAGAGATGAGATCTCGCCATGTTCCCCAGGATAATCTCAAACTCTTGGCCTCAGATGATTCTCCTGCCTCAGCCTCCCCAAATGCTGGGATTACAGACATGAGCCACCGTGTCCAGACTATACCATTGTATCTAAAATTACAACTTTGTAACCTATTTCCTTTTCCTCTTCCCTAATTGAAGGAAGCATCAGGAATCAGTGGACATTGGGGGTGCTATTCATGTTTGAATGGGAATATCTGAAAACATTCATGTTTGAGCAGAGATTATTTCTACGGTGTTGACATATGAAGATTGATCTCTGGTTTGCCTCATTTTTCTATGTCTAACTCCTATTTATGCTTTCTCGTATGTATAAATATATATATTTAAACTATACAACATAATGTTGTATATGTTGAATGCATATAGAATGTAAAATGGCTACTATATTGGAGCAAATGAACGTATCCATTGTCTCACATAGTTATCCATCTGTTTTTGTGACTAAAGAACAGCTGAAACCTATTCATTTAGCATGAATCCCAAATATAATACCATTTTATTACCTGTCATCCTCATATTAGATCACTACACTTTTTCATTCTACATATCTGCTACTTTTTTTTTTAATTGGAATCTCACTCCATTGTCCAGGCTGGAGTACAGTGGCACAATCTGCTGGGTTTAGGTGATCCTTCCCCCTCAGTCTTCCAACTTGCCATGTGCTATCATGCTTGGCTAACTTTTTGATTTATTGTAGAGACAAGGTCTCACCATGTTGCCCAGGCTGGTCTCGAACCCGTGGACTTAGCCAATCCTGTTGCCTCAGTTCCAGAGTGCTGGGATTACAGGCTTGAGCGACTGCTCCCAGACTTTTTTTAAAATTCGAAGACTTACTCTGTCCCCAAGGCTGCAGCTGAGCTCAGGCGAACCTTCTTCCAAGTAGCTGGGACTAGAGATGCACGCCACCATGCTCTGCCAATTTTTTGATTTATTGTTGAGATGAGGTCTCGCCAAGTTGCCTGGGCTGGTCTTAAACCACTTGGCTCAGGCAATCCTCTTGCCTTGGTTGGGATTACAGGCATGAGCTACCATGCCTGGCCTCTATCTGCAACATTTTATTCTATGACTTATATCTCCCCATTTCCTCCCCCAAGCTCACCTCTAGTAACCATTGTTTTATTCCCTATCTCTGAATGTTTGACTTTTTTTTAAAAAAAGATTCCATATGTGAAATCATGCAATATTTTTCTTTTACACCTTACTTATTTCACATAGCATAATGTCTTCCAGGTTCATCTTCCCATCTTAAAGAGAAGATCATCAGTATATTCTCCCTTTTTAGAGCTTCTGTTATATATATGGCACTTAGAATTTACTTCTCAGCATTTTTTTTTTTTGAATCAGAGTCTCACCTCTGTGTAGCTGGCACCACAGGCATGCACCACTACGCCTGGCTAATTTTTTGATTTTTTTGTGGAGACAAGGTCTTGCTATGTTGCCCAGGCTGGTCTTGAACTCCTGAGCTCAAGTAATCCTCTTGACTTGGCCTTTCAAAACCTGGGATTCCAGGCATGAGCCCTGTACCCAGCTCACTCCTCTCTGCTTTACATATACTTCTCCTTCTAACCAAATTTGTTCTTCTCCTCTCCCTCATTATTTTAGCCTTCCCATCCTTGCCTCCATCTGCACATGGGAGAACAACCCATTATGGCCTTCCTTCACTGCATTGTCCTTCAGAATCTATTCATCCAGCTATTTGTTCTTTTATTAGCCAACTCAAATACTAGAACATTGAATAATGGGATGAGGTCATAGGAATGAAAGATATGCACACACATATAATATAATATAACATAATATAAATATATGCTTTCTCTGCTTTCTGTATCTAAAGTCCAGCAGCTGAATGGGCAATTAACTAAAATTTGTGTTAATTGCTATGGTGGAAGTATGTACAAAATGTTATGAGAAGAAAGGGTACCCACTCATCTAGGGGACTCAGAAGATGTGCTGAGTTGGGTCTTTTTTTTTTAAGTTGAAGTCTAACTCTGTTGCCCAGGCTGGAGTGCAGTGGCATGCTCACGGCCACCACAACCTCAACCTCCTGGGTTCAGGCAATCCTTCCACCTCAGTCTTCCAAGTTGCTGGAACTAAAGGCACACGTCACCACGCCTGGCTAATTTTTTGATTTACTGTAGAGACAAGGTCTCGCCAAGTTACCCAGGCTGGCCTCGAACCTCTGGGCTCAGGCAATCCTCTCGCCTGGTCTCGAACCCCTGGGCTCAGGCAATTCTCTCGCTTCAGCCTCCCAAAGTGCTGGGATTACAGGCTTGAGCCACTGTGCCTGGCCTTAAGCTGGATCTTAAGGGAGGGGTAAACATTTTATAGTAGAGAAGAGTGGTCAACACATTCCAGGCACAGGAGCAGCAGGTACAGAGGCCATGGTCTCTGGAAGAGGACCAGTCAGGCTGGATAGGCATTTTATGATGGGCTTTCTATAACATACAAAGACCTCAAACTTGCTTTGTAGATAATAAAGGACATTTGAGGAATTTTTTTTTTTGAGTTGGGATCTCATTCTGCTCAGGCTGGAGTGTAGTGGCACAGTCATGGTTCGCCACAGCCTTGACCTCTTGGGTTAAGGTGATCTTCCCTCCTCAGCCCCCCAAGTAGCTGGGACCACAGGTGCATGCCACCATATCTAGCTGGTCTCAAACTCCTGGGCTCAAGTATCAGCCTCCCAAAATGCTGAGATTATAGGAGTGAAACACTGCACCTGGCCTAGGAATTTTTATTACAGTGGTGATATAATCATACCTACATTTTAAGAAAAATCTCTCTGATTGCTATCTCTTTTCCTGCTCCTTATATGCCTTGGGGTAGTGGCCCTTAATCAGTAGAATGGATTATCTGCTTTTGGGGGAGGGGGATACTCTTACAAGCTCCTCCTTCCATTATAAGAAAGAGCTCAATGGACTGTTCTATTAAATAATATTCTGTTGAACTGACAGTATACAACGTATGAGGAAATTTACACTTGTGCTGCCAGAAAATATCACTTACATGTTATTTAGAAATAGAAGTAAAGATCCAAGTTTTGCAAAATCTCTTATATAAACCAGTGGAATTGTTATGACTCTACTGATCTCAGTTTGAGCTTAGAAGTGGTTGTATATGTATCAGCAATGCAAATAACTATTTTCAGTCTATTTTCCAAATTAGTTACAAAGATAGATCCCTCTTTTCCTTGAAGAGAACATTTTCATATACTGCTTATTAATTTTTATTTCAGGGATATACCAAAGCTTTGAATGGATTTGTAAAACTGGGACTTATAAACAGAGAAGCGTTTCCCACCCTACGACCTGAGGCCAGCCCTCTCACCTGGGTGAGTAACTCCAGAATTATCTGCTGTCTGTTGCTCTTCAGAAATGCCTTCTGACATGGTTGGGGTGAACTCTGCTTTGAGCCAACCAAACAACCAAACAACGCATTTGTCTTCCAGCTTATGTGCTGGAAGATAAATCCTGACCCTAAAGTCCCCTTTCTCTTCACCTCTGTAGGAGGATGGAGAGGATGTGGGGCTGACACATGAGGCCTGTTTCCTGCAGTGACATTTATCATTCGATTACTCTCTGAGCTCTGAGAAGAGATACACTTGCTCTCCATGCTGGGCTCTGGGCTTTTTCAGTTGTCTAAGTGGTAACCTAGTGACAGGCATCACTTGGGTCTCCTGAAAGTGATAACACAAGAGAGATGCTGGTGTGTCCCTGAACTGGAATCCCAACTTCCAAGTCCCATCAGTTCTCTCATCTGGCAATTTACAACCATGAGGGATTTGAGTTTCACTTACTGAGTTATGCCTGCATCTGTGTTGAACCAAAATCTTAGTACCTCTGGGTCGTTAGGACCTTTGGAGGTTTGAAACTTAATGTGAAGTAGAGCTTCTGAGAACTGCCAGGAATTAACTCGTGACCAGCTGGTTGTTCAACCTAAACTAGTGTGACCATATTCTGGTAGAAATGCCAGAAATGTGTCACACAGAGAAAAGGACTAATATTGTGAATCTCATGATGTCTCAGAAAACAAACAAACAAACAAAAAACCCTTTAGTATTCTTGCTGGCTGGTTGCTTTTAAATTCAACTTTTTGTGCATCTTTTCCATTTTAAGTCTTACCTTTTGTAAATTTACTTGTTGATCAGGAGCAAATAAATATTGGCACAGAGAATTGGAGGTGAAGCAGTTGATTTGGGAAGAGTGGTGCAGGCACTTTTAGGGATGGTCCCAATGTCTTGGTGGCTATAGTTTAGAATAGAGGTTGGCAAACTTTTCTTGACAGACCAGATTGTAAATATTTTGTGTTTTATGGGCCATACAGTCTCTGTTAGAACTACTTAATTCTGCCATAGACAACACATAAACCAATGAACATGGCTGTGTTCCAATACAACTTGTATTAAAAAAAAAAAAAGCTGGAGAGCCACATTTGGTCTGTGAACCAGTGTGTTGACCCCTAATCTGATCTGGAGCATAGATTTTCCTTCATGAGCCTGGATAGAAAGTCTTATTTAGAAAGTAGAAAAAGCCTTGGCCACTGTGAAAGTGTTCTTCCTTTGAGATTTTGTTACTTGCGAGGTCTCTCTCATCTCTTGAACCTACAATAGGATCCAGGTTGCTAATGGCAACCGTAGCAGTCAGCCTTTTCCTCTATATGCCTGCCAAAATTGACTGCTGGAGGTGAGGGGAGAAGGGGGAAAAATGTGATGAAGAGGATTACAGAGGCAAGAGATCTGCTGGAAAATATAGTACCAATCTGTTGAGTATTCAGTCGATGTTATGGCCCATTCTTATTGCCGATCTACCATTCTGAAATACCATACATGTATCGATGCGTAGGTGCAGATGTATGTATGTAAATGTATTAAAGTTTGTGATCTCTAATTATTTCTAATTTAAAACTAGGAGGTGCATTTGAGATCCAATGTTTGAGTAGAATAGTTTCTCAGTGAAATTATTTTTTATTTTATTATGGGCTTATAATTGATCTTTTAATTTTTCTAACCAGAAAGAACTCCTCTGTGGTCTAGTTGGGATTTCACCCTCCTCTAAGCCTGATGTACTGAAGGAGGCTATTCTTAAGAAGCTCGGAGGGGATAATACCCAGCTGGAGGCTGCTGAAGGGTAGGTTCCCGCCATTCAACTTAGAGCAAGATATATTGGATCAGTAATTATTTGGTCCTTTTTTTTTTTTGAGTAGAGATCTCACTCTGTTGCCAGGTTGAAGTGCAGTGGTATGATCATGGCTTACCACAGCTTTGATCTCTTGGGCTCAGGCAATCCTTCCACCTCAGCCTCCAAAGTAGCTGAGACTGACAACAGGTTCACGCTACCATGCCCTGGCTAATTTTTTGATTTTCTGTGGAGATGAGGTCTTTCTATGTTGCCTAAGCTGGTCTTGTATTTCTGCAATCCTCCTGCCTTAGCCTCCCAAAGTGCTGGCGTGAGTCACTGCACCTGGCCATAAATTAGTCTTATAAGAAACTTTGTGAAAGCATGGACTTACAATGTAACATCTCTGCCCTGCTCCAGCAAGCAGTGCCTGGGGAAGTCTGGAGAGGATTCTGAAGGTTAAAACATTGTTACAATTATTGTTAGTTTACAATTCAGGGCTGTCCTCTTATTATTTTTCCCTTTCTTATTATTTTAAGGAGCTCCTTTCTGCTTCCCAATGAGCCCGTGAATAGAACTTGAACTAATGTGGCCATCTCTTGTGCTTTTCAGGTTGGGCTTACTTGGGGATGAACAAGTCCCCCAGGCAGAGTCCATTGTGGATGCACTCTCCAAGCATTTGGTCATGAAGCTTTCCTATGGTAGGCCACGGATTATTCACTAAATGTTCATGAGGGAGAATCATAACACAAAGTCAAGGCAACCAGAGAATTAGAGCTAAGCAGTAGAAATGGGAAGGTGTGATATGAGGGAAAGAGCACTTGGACTGTTTTTTTCCCAGAGGGAAGAATACGGGGTCTGACAATTAAGTTTGCGAACTCATCCTAGAAAAAGTGCTCCATACCTCATTGCTGAATATCACTACAGTCACCTTTGAAGTGCTCCCCTTGGAAAGCTATGCACCGATGCCAGAGCTGTCATCATATTATCCTTGGTGTCCTGAATGTCATCAAATGCCTTCCTTTCAATATTTCCTTTATCTTAGGGTAAAGAAAAAACTCAATGGGGGCCAGATCAGGTGAGTAGGGAGGGTGTTCCAATATGGTTATTTGTACAGTGATGCCAACGTAAGTGCATAATAGCAAGTTCGCAAACTTAATTGTCAGACCTCAGCAAATAATGGCAACAACTCTGATGGCCATTCCAGAAAAAGTGTTCCAAAATTGCCTTGATGGTTGGACTAGGTACTGGCGTTGGTGCATACTTCCCAAGGAGAGTACTTCAAAGGTGACCATAATAATATTCTGTAATGACTTATATAGCACTTTTTCTACTATGGCTCGCAAACCTAATTGTCAGACCTAGTATGAGAATTTTTATTTTTTGAGTTGGGGGTCTCACTCTGTCACCCAGGCTGAATTCAGTGACACAATCATGACTCAATGCAGCCTCGACCTCCTGGGCTCCAGTGATCCGCCTGCTTCAGCCTCTCAAGTAACTGGGGCTACAGCCACCATGCCTGGCTAATTTTTAAAAATTATTTTTAGAGATGAGGTCTCGCTATGTTGCACTCCTGGGTGCAAGAAATCCTCCCACTCTGACCTTCCAAAGTGTTGGAATTACAGGTGTGGTCACCACACCCAGTCAGAATATGAGAATAATTTGGGGAAAGTGTAAGTCCTCTTTAGTAGTGCCTTTGTGTCTGTAGACTCTGTAAATGGATATAGCCATACTGACCTGAACAAAGGAATGAGGTCAGTTATAATTCCTTGAATTTTTCACTTTTTCTTTGGGCTGAAATGCTGTATAAATAATTGTCTAGTGGTCATATATGAAGGGAGAAAAAACTGGTAAGACAGAAAGGCAGAAGCAAGAGATGATATGCAATATTTGAAGTGTAATGATAATAATGTTTTCAAATATCTTTATTTCAAGGCCCCGAAGAAAAAGATATGATTGTGATGAGAGACAGCTTTGGAATCAGACATCCTTCTGGACATTTAGAGAATAAAACTATTGATCTTGTGGTTTATGGGGATATCAATGGCTTTTCAGCCATGGCTAAAACTGTGGGGTTACCCACTGCCATGGCAGCCAAAATGTTGCTTGATGGTAAGTTCTGTTTGTTTGACTACTGAGTCTGTCTCCATATCACTTCCAAGTCTTGCAGTGCCTGGACATCAAGTAATTACTCTTGAGCATAATAACACAGGTATCTGCTAAAAGTGAGCCATCTTAGACGATCCAAGCACTGACTGACTGAGAGGTTACCTTGTGGTGGGAAACGTGCATGGGCTTTGGAGTTAGACCTGACTTCTGCCCCTGATTTCAGCTCAGTCACAAGATGATTGAATGATGGGGTGCAAATTACTCAGCAACTTTGAGCCAGATATTCTTCATCTTTAAAGTGGGTCTTTCCATCTCTAATCCACAGTGTTGCTGTGACACTTAAGTGAAGTGAAACACAAAGCTGCTACCACATCGAGGAACCCCAGGGAATGTGAACTCCTTTTCTTTCCTTGATTTTTGCCATTTTGGGAGTGGTAATTCTAAAACAGCAGAGGATTTCACCTTCAGATCCTCAAAAACACAAATCACGTTTTAATTGTCTTCATATCTCAGCGTATTATCAGTATACTGAATGCATATTTCAATTCTACACTCATATGAGATCATCTATGCATCCAATAAGCATTGCTTCTGAATAAAATATCCCGTATGATGCTGGAGAAAGAAGGAGAGGAGTAGAAAACATCAAAGCATATGTATGTAAAATAATGACAAAAATATGTAAAGTAGTATATCAGCTAATGGCAAATGAAACAATTTGCCTACTTATTGAGGAACCAGAGTGAAAAAATGGTAAAGGTTGGGGTCCTTATGGTCTTTAAAGAAAATGGCTTATGGGCTTACTATTTTGGCCATCCTATCAGGTGTCTGCACCCAAATAATCAAATTGGTTAAAACTCATTCTGTTGCTGTCATGCCTTTAAAAAAAAAATGACATCAGCAAGTTAGGCAGACCAATCAGGTTTACTTTACTTTCTTACTTTATTCTCTGATTGTCTTGGCAGTAAGTAGTGTGGTTAACTGTACAAATTCTGATGTTATCCTTACGTCCAGCTGTGCTTTCAATCTAAAATTAGCCCCCTTTTCTTTACAAAGTGTTGGCTAAGTAACAGTTTAGTTAAGCAGCTTGTTTATAAAATGCCTTGGCTCTGCAAATTTATTGACTTTGAATTTACTGTGGAGTGATAGCTTCTGTGTGAAGACTTTGCTGGGGAAACTAACCTCTAACGTTATCTCTAAAATGATAATTGCACATTTTTTTTCTTCCAGGTGAAATTGAAGCTAAAGGCCTAATGGGACCATTTTCAAAGGATATTTATGGACCAATATTAGAGCGAATTAAAGCAGAAGGCATTATATATACTGTACAAAGTACAGTTAAACCATAATTGGGAATTTTATTTTGCTTTTATCTTTCCTGGCAGCCCAGCTCTAAATATCAGTGTGACAAACATGCTTCCTAATGTGTTATTTTAAAGTCTAAAGAATAATATGTTTTGATTAAGTTAATACAATGGTGTCTTTGAAATATAAATCTCTGTTTTGTATGAAAATGTTTGGAACAGGAGATCCCAGTCTTTATCAGAGAACCTTAATAATTTTACCATGTATTTTGAAGCAATGTATGTAAAAGTGATGATTGTACTATTTTTTTCTTTTCTTTTCTTTTTTGAGTAGAAGTCTCACTCTGTCACCCAGGCTGAAGTGCAGTGGCATGCTCAATCTACTAGCCTCAGGTGATCCTTCTGCCTCAGCCTTTCAAGTAGCTTGAACCACAGCCACGTGCCACATGCCTGGCTAATTTTTTGATTTATTGAGAGATGAGGTCTTGCCAAGTTGCCTGGGATGGTCTTGAACCCCTGGACTCAGATAATCCTCTTGTCTCTGACTCCCAAAGTGCTAGGATTACAGGCGTGAGCTACCTCGCCCAGCTGACTGTGATATTTGTTAATTTATTATGCCACTTTTTTCATACAAGAACATATTTTCCTATAATCAGCAAATAAAGTTATACTTTTTTAGTGAGAAAAAATTTCCTC
This sequence comes from Tarsius wallacei, assembly GCA_963574415.1. Taxonomy (NCBI): domain Eukaryota; kingdom Metazoa; phylum Chordata; class Mammalia; order Primates; family Tarsiidae; genus Tarsius; species Tarsius wallacei. The sequence goes on along the minus strand of CAUYQG010100844.1, from coordinate 9,611 downwards.
ATATGGCTATATTTTTGTATTTTTAAAATTGATTCAGTTAAATTACCTACCTATAAACCTTTGCAAAAATATTATTTTATGATCTTTTTGTAAAGTGATGATTTATTTAGTAAATGTAGTTTCTTGTAATACTGAATGTATTTGGAAATGGCAATAGATAAGATTTGGAAATGGTAATAGATAAGATTAAATCACAGTTCACAAGATCACCTCATTAGGCACAGAAAAAAATACTTAGCAAAATCCATCACTCTTTCATGATAAAAAGCACTCAACAGACTAGGAATAGAAGGAAACTTCCTCAATCTAAGAGAGGGCATCTGTGAAAAATCTGCAACTAACAGCATAGATATGATGACAGACAATTATTTTCTCGAATCAGAAACAAGACAAGGATGCCTACTCTGCTTTTATTCAACTTGTATTGGAAAGTTAAACCAGGGCAATTATGCAAGAATATGAAAAATAAAGGGCACTTAGATTGGGAAGGAAGAAGTATAACTATATTTGCTGGTGATGTGATTTTATTTATAGAAATACAAAGCAAATCCATAGAAAATCCAGAGACATACCCTAAAAAGAAAAGCTAATAAATTCAACAAAGTTATAAGATACAAGATTAACATACATGAATTAGTTATCTTTGTATACAGTATCAATGAATAGATTAAAAAGATAAAAAAATTCAATTTTTAACAGCATCAGAATGAGTAAAATAGTAATAAAATTTAGAGTCCAGAAATAATGTTCACATACAACTGACTTTTAAAAATGTGCTAAAATAATTCAATGGGCAGATAGTCTTTTTCATTATACAGTGCTTAGAAACTTTACTATCCACATACAAAATAATGAAATTGGACTCTTACCTCACACCATATGTAAAAACTAACTCAAAATGGACCCAAGATCTAAATGTAAGAGCTAATATAGCAAAAATATTAGAAGAAAACATGGTGTAAATCTTCATGACTTTGGATTAGGCAATGGTTTCTTAAATAAATGACACCAAAACATAAGCAACAAAAGAAAAAATAGATAAATTGGACATTATCAAAATTAAAAATTCATGCTTTCAAGAGTCCCATTAAGAAAGCAAAAGGACAACCCACAGACTGAAAGAAAATTTTTATAAGTCAAATATCAGAACTATTATAACTGAACAATATAAAGACAACTCAATTTAAAAACATGGACACAAGTTCTGAACTGACAGTTCTCCAAAGAAGATGTACAAGAGGCCAATAAGCATGTGAAAATATTCTCAACATCATTAGCCATCAGGGCAATGCAAATGAAATCTACAATGAGATACCACTTTATACTCATTGGAATGGTTACAATAAAACAGGTAATAAGTGTTGGTAAGGATGCAGAGAAGTTGGAACTCGTACACTGCTAGTGGATACCCAAGAGAAATGACAACAAATGTTCTCACAAAAATTTTTCCTGATGTTCATTGCAACACTATTCATAATAGTTAAAAATGGAAGCAACTCTAATATCCATCAACTAATAAATAAACAAAATATGGTATACCCATACAATAGCATTTTACTTAGCAAAAAATAAATGAAGTACTGGTACATGCTACAACTTGAAACCGTACTATGTAAGCCAGACACAAAAGGTCACAAATTTTATAATTTTATTTATATGAAATGTTCAGAGCATGAGGTTTCTTTTTGGGGTGATGAAAGTGTTGTAGAGTTGATTGTGGTAATGGTGACACAACTCCGACTATACTAAAAGTCACTGGATTGTGTACTTTGGTGTGAACTGTATGGTATGTAAATTATATCTCAAGTTGTTATTAAAAATAAATTGCAAATAAAATTTGTTCATTTTCTTCTTGGAGGAACAACTTTTGCCTTTAGTGATATAAATTAGGCACCTTGCTTGACCTTCATAGACTTTGTATCTTGGCATGTACAATTAATGCTGTCCTTGAAATAAGAGGGTACTACACATGAGGTATATGACAGTTAAGAAAGCATCTACTATTTGAAAAGAATCAGCATTGTTTAAGGCCTGGTTTCACCCGTCACAAATAACATGTGGATGGATGTCAGTTATCCAATAATAAGTAAAAATGTTTCATTATAGATTTTTTGGATTGCAATGTTCAGTTTGACAATCTGTTAGGAAATATAATTTGTGTCATATTGGTTTCACCCTCAATCTGAGACAGTGCCTAGATTAATTGAAAACTGAAAAACTAGCACCTTAGATAGAAGGGGAAAGCTGTTGAGTTCTCAATAAAACTAACTGGTTTAGGCTTTATGATAACAGTGTGTGATGAAGGGGATATGCTTGAAGAGTTGATCTAATGTTAGTGTTGGTGATGGTTGTAGAAACAAATGTCAGTAAGCTTGAGTAAAGCTGGATATAATTAAACACTACATTAGCTTACATTAACACACTTTTTTGCAGATATTTTAATTATGGAGGTGATGGTGGTAGGGTGTGGGGATGAGTGAGGGGTGATAGTTATAAGCATAGCATAGCATATGACTTTACCAGGGGTCCACAATTTTTTTTTTTCTGTAGAGGGACAGATATAAACATTTCAGGCTTTGTAGACCAAAGATGTCATTACTGCTCATTTCTGTTTGTGTATTGTGAAAAGAGCCACACCAAGTACATAAATGAATGGGCATTGTTGAGTTTCAATAAAACTTTATTTGCAATAGCAAGTGATTGGCAGACGTGGCCCTAGATCACACCATTCTAGGTAACATAATGCTCAATCTTACAGGTCATTCTTCCTTTTTTGGCTTCTTTTAGATGATATTAATATTTGAATTGTTTAGTTTTCCTTGTTCTAGACTCATAAGACACTAGATTACACTGGACACAGTATTACCAGTTCTACAACATACTGGCTGTTCTCCTCTTCATAAAATGAAGATAACAGTAACTTAAGGGTGGATATACAAATTAATGAGAGAATGTAAGAGAAATGTTTGCCATCTAGTAGATGTTCAAAAACATGAGTGCTCTTTATATATGGCATATATGGCAAATATATACATTTATATACACACATATATGGCAGAATAGTACTTAAATATGTGTTGATACATTGAAAAGCCATGATGCACACAGCAGAATAACAGACGTTGGGGACTTCAAATGGTGGGAGTGTGGGAGGGGAGCAAAAGTTGAAAAATTATCTATTAAGTCCAATGTACCCTATTTGAGTATTAGATATACTAAAAGCCCTGACTTCACCAGTACAAAATATGTGCATGTAAGACATCTTGTTTTCCTTTTAGAAATGTTTATCTCAAAATAAATTGGTAACTGCAACTTAATGCCAAGGATGTCTAGATTCTTAAAACCGGTGTAGTGTCTTTCATTTATGTATATGCCCTGATATTTAATGCCAACCACTCTAACACATTAATACAATTCTAATGAGGAAGAGAGCTCTAATGTGTCAGAATATTTTGCAATTAGCAAAAGAACTGATAATAAGTGATCATGGTTTATCATACTAAAATAGTGTGCTTTATTTTGACAAATATGCAGATCTCCCATTTTTCCTAAAAAGTTAAATGTAGTTGAATAAATACTTGATACTTTTGAAGTGCTCTTTATAAGTAGAATTCAATCTAATATCACATTTTAAAATTTATCACTTATAGAGATTATCTTTTCAAAGTTTGGTGTATTAGAGAAATAGTCTTTGTCGTATATACTGTATATATATATATATATATATACAGATTTGAGGCTTTCAGATAAGAAGTATGAAAATTCAGTAAGAGCTCTGTTGTATAACTTGAGTAGAGTTGGGTGTGGTGGCCCAGCCTGTAATCCCAGCACTTTGGGAGGCAGAGGAAAGAGCATTTTCTGAACCCGGGGATTTGAGATCAGCCTGAACAACTTGGTGAAACCTTGTCCTTACAATAAATCGTAAAAACTAGCCAGGCCTGGTGGCATGCAACTGTTGTTCCAGTTACTTTGAAGGCTGAGGCGGAAGGATTGCCTGAGCCCAGCCGGTCGAGACTGTGGTGGCCATGAGCGTGCCATTGCATTCCAGCCAGGGTGACAAGAGTGAGACTCCAACTAAAAACAAAAACAAACAAACAAACAAACAAAAAACCCCACAAAAAACAAAACAAAAAAAACCTTGAGTAGCACATGTACATGTTAAACGTTTGCATTGGTGCATTGGCTTTGTATGAAAACCCTACTGTCATGATACCTCAGGATGGATGGAGATTTATGGATGCAGCCAAATAGATGCATTGTGCTCATGATTAATACTTCTCTTGGGGTTGCAGAATTGCTCCCCATGATAAAAAATTAGAGATGCCATTTGTATAGAACATCTCTTTCTTCAATTGAACTAATTTACAAAGGCGTTATCAAAAAAAACCCCAAACTAATGGACATACTTTGCCAAAGTTTGTAAATTTATCTTGTAGAGGAATATTGCCTATAAAGTGTCAGGTTTCCAAGAATTATCAAAAAGAGTATTTTCATTCTGGATTTTTTAAAAACCCACAAAATTAATGTATCCTTTATTTATCTAAAATATTTCGAATGGTTTTAATGTGCCAGGTATAGGTGTGGGGATATGAGATTAACAAAAGGCAAAATTCCTTTCATCAAGCTCTCATGATAATGTGGGGGACAGATAACAAAATGTCAGAAAACAAAATATGCTATAGTGAAAATAAAGCAGAATAAAAAGGTGAAGAAGTCCTGGTGGGAATGGCAGAGAGGCAGGCTGACATTAGGCTGGTGCACACAGTCAGTCCCTTTTGATGAACAGTGTTTAATATTTTTAATATATTTTTTAAGAAGAGGAGAAGCTACTTTGGATAGACCTATCAGCGAATGCTTCTTTGAAAAAGTGAGATTTAAGCAGAGACCTGAACCCATGAGTGGAAAAATAGGACTCTACTGTGCTGCCAGTGGGGGTGTCAACTGGGCAACAATTTTGGAAAGTGAAAGACTAGTAAAATACATAAAAATGTTCATGCAGTCTGTTTCTCACAAACACTTATAGGAATTGATCCTAAAAAACAATTCTAAACATGGTAAAGGTTTTTTGCACCAATATTTATCATACTATTGTAGTAGGAAGAATTTGAAAGAGCCTAAATGGTTAACATGAGGAAAATGATCACAAGAACCATGGTACATCTATAAAAGCAGGGTTTCTTTGTCTTGGTACTATTGGCATTTATGCTGGGTGAGTCTTTGTTGTAGGGCTGTCATGTGCACTGTAAAATGTTTAGTAGCATCTCTGGCTTCTACCCAGTAGTTGGCAGTGGCACCCACCACCGTGCTCTGTTATAATAATAAAAAATGTCTCCAGATATTGCCAAATGCCCCCTGAGGGACAATATTGCTCTTGGTTTAAAGTCACTGTACTGTTTGAAATATTATATAACCTTGGTAATGATAGGCTTATACATTATATGTAATAGAATGACTATATAACAATAAAAAAAGTAGAATAAAAATGTCTTCACAATGAGGTCACGATTAGGGACTACAACAATATATGGATGAAAGCTGTGAATGTATTTATACAATGAATACGATTTTAGCAATGGATGGAAATAATTGAGTAAAACTGACCTGGTTTCATTTATTTTCAATTGTCTCATGAATGATTTGTTGTCTTAGAGTTCAGGGTCAAAAAACAAGAAAAGATTGCTATAGCTGAGAGAATTTTCTTGTTGATCTTTTTCAGAATATATTTATTAAAATTTGTGTAAAAATGCTTAATTATCATACATGTTACTACATAATCATTTTTTCTTGGACAATCTTATGCAAGGGACATTACTAATAAACGACTTCAAAGGACCAAAAAAAAAAAAATTCTGTATTCCCTTGTGGCTGTTTGTTCTTGGGACAAAGTCTAAAGGAAAAATAGACAAGATACTTAAGGTGACACGAACTATTGGTTCAGATCAGCTTATGATTAGACATTGTGGGTGGTGATAAAAACAAAACTGTAAAACAAGAGAGGACAAAGAGATAAGGTTAGAAAAGCTACCAAGAAAATCAAAATTCACCTTGTGTCCTTCTTTCCTGGAAGGGTGAGAATGAAGTTCATTAATTATTTTGTACCTTGTAGAGAAGTGCTTATTGACATTTTGGAATTTTTGACACATTACTATTTGTTGGACTTTTTTGTGTGTGCTTATTTCCTATCTCTCATGAGAAGTGCTTTAAAAGAAAAGCTCTCTTAAAAAGGGAAACTTATTTTAGCCCGATTTTGAGAATTTAGTGAAAATTTCTTGATATTGTTGAGGAAACTAGAGGACATAGACCAATGTTTCTCCAAGTTTAGCATGCTTGAGATTGTTGGGTCTTACCCTCAGCGTTTCTGATAAGTAAGTGTGGGATGGGGACACAGGATTTGCATTTCTAACAAGTTTCCAGGTTTTGTTGATGCTGCTGGCTGGTGTCTGGGAAACATACTTAGATTTTTTTGTTTGTTTTAAATAGAGACAGAGTCTCACCATGTTGTCCAGGCTCAAGAGGTCGTCCTGCTTCAGCCTCTCAACATGCCCAGCCTGGAATCAAACGTTGAGAACCACCAGTTTAAAGGAAGTTTCACTGACTTTCTGCTCTGGGCCCTGAGCTGGGCATTCTTGGGGATAGTGACCCTCCTTATTAGACAATACTATAACAACCTTCCTGGTCGAGGCAGGGGGCTGCTTCAAGCATCAAAGTCATCTTGCCAGTAATAATTTCATTTTCCTGCATTTAGGGTCCACACAGCTCTTGGATTCTAATGATTTGCCTCAGCACTGGATCTCTTACCTTCTTCTACTTGTAATTTATGACCTCCTGATCCTTGTCTATCTACCCTGCTTCCAGCCCTCTGCTTAACTTGACCTTTGTTTATTCTGGAGTCTCTGACTGGCAAATCTGTCTGCTTTTAATTCCCACTTTGTTTCTAAACTAAAGGTTCCCAACATTTCCTGACACATGATACCCTTGGTTTCTCAGGAACATTTTCATAATTCCCTGTCTTACCTCATTCAGGTTGCTATAAAAAAATACCATAAAGTTGGGTGGCTTGTAGATAGCAGAAATTTCTCACAATTCTAAAGGCTGAGAAGTCCAAGATCAAGATGATAGCAGATCTGATGTCTGGTAAGGTCTTGCTTTCTTAAAGATGGCTGTTTTCTCACTGTAATCCACACAATGAAAGCAGTGAAGAATCTCTCTCAGGCCTGACATGAATTTTATTCACGAGGACTCTGCTCTCATGACATAAACACCTACCCAAAGTCCCACCTCTTAATACCATAATTTTGAGTGTAGGAGTATGAATTGCCAGGGGGGAGGGGGCATAAACATTCAGACCATAGTACTTCCCTAAGTTAATAGAAATACATAATGGTTCTGTTGATGAAGCAATTAGGTCCAAATAATTTAATGGTAGAAGTTTATGCTGTATCAGCACATGTTGCTGTGCTGTCCTCACAAAGGTAAAACTTCCCTGTATACCTCAATGCATAGTTGGGGAACCAGAGCTCTCTAACCTGTCCCACCCCATTGGCCTCTTTTTGCTTCCATCATCCCAGTGGGACCCAAGTCCACAATTTTCCACTACACATGCCTCAGCACAATGCTCCACAAGCAAATACAAATTGATGCCAATATTTATATTTATTTTTGCAATTCCTTGGATAAAAACCTTTTGAACAATGTTTGGTAAGAGGTGTTATTCTCATAAAAACATCTTTCAAAAGCAATGTATTTCTATTTTTCACAAAAGTTAAAATTACATGCTGAAACAGAGTTAGTCTCTTGGATAGCACAATACAACGTCAGAAGACTTGTAGAGTAAGACCAGATAATGAACTACCTCATTAAACTAAACAATTACACAGAACTAGAAAACTGACTCAGTAGTAAAATATAAAAATCTACAATTATAAATATAAATTTGGTCCATGGGGACACTAGAACAGTATTTACAGTAAGTATCAGATTATGTCTACTTTAGGTGAATACTTCAGTTGTAAAATGTTGAATATCACAGAGAACAGCGTTTTATTTACAGTCTACTATATTAAAAGTTATATTTCTAGCAAATCTGATGATTGCTACAAATACAGCTAAAAATTGGACACTAAAAACAAACATTTTCTGTAGTTGGGAATTCCTAATATCTACAAATTGCAATTTTCTGTTAAAATCAATACAGAAAAAATACCACAAATTCATTCTTAGAAATACTGTAAAATTCAGCCATTTTAGTTCAAACATAATAAGTGAATTACAAGAAGTCTTGCAAAAAGGCACACATTGTTAATGATGTAAATTTGGCAGCAGAATCTTGTATCATGAACGTTACTGTCATGTGATGAGGAGTAAACAGACAATAGAACTAGATGAATTTTCCTGTCTACTTTTTAGGAAAAGGAAAACAATGCTCAGCGGTGAGCTTCCCCCATCCCTTTCTGGGTTAAACTAAAGACTCTAAGCTCTCAGCTATATTTCCATCAGGCAGTGCTGCGCCATTACTGTCCAGAGAGGTGGATGGGTTTTCTTCCTGTCTCGTGCTCACAAGACTGAGGACCACTTTGTAGAGAAACTGATACTGTTCCTAGAAAACAGAAAATGGAATATTATAAACAGGACACTCAGGGAAGACATATGTTCATACAAGGAAGGAATATTTTTAGTCACACTTCAGTACTGTTTGTGAAAGGGCAGAGTGTTAAGGGCTTAGTTATAACCAGCAGAGGTACACAATCTATGTTAATGTCTCGTTCGGATCAAATTAAAGTGGCTTTTCAACCACCAAACATTCATTGACTCATTGACCTAGAAATTTGGCCCACATACATTTGCCAATGATATGCACTTCATTCTTATTTATTGACTTTATGAAATCAGAAGGAGACGGGACAGGGTGCTGTTAACTGGTGGGCAAACTCTTTGGTACTGGGCATCTGTAGCCCATTTGAAAATAAGTTTCTTATTCTTTTTCTAGCTATTATAAAATCCACTGGGTCTATCTATGAAAAGATCTCAGAAATGACTGTCAGTCAGGGACTCATGTAAAATACAGTTCTTTTACAAGACCCTTTTGTTTACCAAGAAGAAGACTTGCACACTCTATAAATCTAACTGGTTCTATGCTCTGCTTTGAGTAAAGGTCAGTGTATGCTCTGCAGTGGTCTCAAGAGTAGTGGCACACCAAAGAACAAATAGTTTTTCTCTTATAGTCGCCATCTTAGGCGTTCTAGGGAGACATGGTTGCAGAGAACCTAAGCCAGTGACGAGCATCATAGTGGAAAACCATTGGGACCACATGTGAACCAGTATATCATCAAATGCATCCATGAAACATGCATCTCTGGAAAGAAATTTCACACAAGACAAGCTTGAAGCAACTCAGCCGGACTGAATGAGACTTTTTATAAGGGCTTCTCTGAAGTGTATGAGCCCAAGAATTACCTTGACTTCCTGCCAACTGGACTGAGCTGAAGCTTTAAAGGTGGACACTTTATAGCATTGGGGTATTTCTACTAAGTTTTCTATTGTGTAACAAAGCAGGCTGGGTGTGGTGGCTCATGCCTGTAATCCCAGCACTTTGGGAGGCAGAGGTGAGAGGA